>PVKS010009080.1:0-65510 GCA_004027875.1 Aplodontia rufa | reverse complement strand
TTACTTTTTTTTTTTTTTTTTTAAAGAGAGAGGGACAGTGAGAGAGACAGAGAAAGAGAGAAACAACTTTATTTAGTTTTTCACATGGCCTTAGTTGCTCCAACACTTAGTTGTGTACGTGGTGCTGGGGTTTGAACCCGGGTCCTCCTGCTTGCCAGGCAAGCGCTGAAACTGCTGAGCCACCGCTCCAGCCTGGTTACTTTTTTTTTTTTTTTAAGAGGAAGAGAGTGAGAGAGAGAAAGAAAAAGAGAGAATCAATTTTATTCATCTTTTCCATCTGGCCTTTGTTTCTCCAACACTTAGTTGTATATGTGGTCCTGGGATTTAAACCCAGCGCATGCCAAGCAAATGCTCCAACCTCTAAGCCATCACTCCAGCCCCTAGGTTACATGTTTGTTTGTTTGTTTGTTTTTTCTGGTTTTGCATCATGTTTTTTTAAAATAAGAAATTTATTTGTTGAACAATCAAACATGCTTCTAATAAAGCAATATAATATATATATATATAAATTCTGAAAATTAGCTTTACTCCCAAGAGCCCTCCACCAATTACTCACCCTTATCCCTCCCTCCACCTCCTTCCCAATACATCTCTACAAATGCCTTAGGTAGCTATATCACTATACCTTTTCTGGATTTAAAACATGAGAATTGACCTCCTTTCTCCGTGGCCAGGGTCTAGGTCCAGCCTCCACAGATGAGTGAAGACATTCGACCCTTGGTTCTCTGGGTTATGCAGATTTTACTTAGCATAATTGCTTCCATAGCCATCCATTTACCTTCAAAGGATGCAACATCATTATTTCTAATTGCTGAGTAAAACTCCATGGTATATATGTACCACAGTTTTTGGATCGATTCATCCAGTGAGGGGAAATTGGATTGTTTCCATAATTTAGCTATTGTAAATTGAGCTGCTGTGAACGTCGATTTCGCTGTGTCACTGTAGTGTGCTGATTCTAAATCCCCTGGAAAAATACCCAGGAGAGGAATAGCAAGATCATATGATGAGTTCATCCTTAGTTACATGTTTTAATGAAAGTTGGTAAAGGTTTTTGTAATGTAAAAAATACCTCTGTATTTCTTTTGTAAGTTTGGATTTTTATATATCAACTTTTTCCTAAAAGAAAACAGACGTAATCAGAGAAAGTTCAATATTTGAGCATATTTGGTAACAAGTGTCTGGTTTTGTTTGCTATTTTCTGTCTGCTTTTGAAGGCACACAGGAAGTCATTGGAAATGTCAGCCCTCCATACCCTTGTAAAACATCATGCTTCCCCCACCCTCCCTTTAAAGTATACTAGGCCATTTTTTTTCTTTTTTGAAGAAATGAACATTCTAATATGAAATTTAGAGTTCTTAGACAAATAAGAAAGAGGAGAAGTGCATTATCACTCAAAGTAGATCTAACCTGGCTAAAATGAACTTGAAAGTCTAATAGGGAAACTCTTGGATTCTGTATTAGGAATATGTATTTTTTTAGGTAGTCCATGAGCTGATGATCCTAGGGGAACATTGAGAAGGGGCATGGCTCATACTTTTAGATAATACTCATTCAGAGTTAGGTCTTTTGTTTTCTAAATTTTATTGAGGCATTGAGTTGTACAATCATAAATGCATATGTAGTAACAATATGATGTGCCCTTGATCCTAATCCAGAATCATCCCCACATCACCCACACTCCAGTCTCTTGACTCCCCTATGTTTCCCCTCTAAAAAAGATGTAAATGTGCATTTTCCAGAATTAAAGGATTGCATAAGTATTATTTGGTTTCTCGGGAGAGTAAAGAGTAAGCTACCTTTTGATCACCCTCCTGCTCCCCAATCCCTCCCTATCATCCCTTCTTCTCCCCTACCTCCCTCTTCTCCCCCACCCCCAACATATCTATGGTTTCCCTAGATTATGTGTTGCTTCAACTTTGGTGAGTCTAGTTCATGAGCTTGACCTTTCACCCAAGCCTGATTTTTGCTCTAGCCTCTACAAATCAGGGAAAACATTCAACCCTTGGATCTCTGGGTTTGGCTAATATTGCGCAGCATAATTTCTTCCATTGCCATCCATTTATCTTCAAATGCTATAATATCATATTGTTACTACATATGCTGAATAGAACTCCATTGTGTACACACACACACACACACACACATTTACAGACACACACACACACACACACACACACACATATATGTACCAGAGTTTTTGGATCCATTCATCCAGTGAGGGGCATCTGGGTTGATTTCATAATTTAGCTATTGTAAATTGAGCTGCTATGAACATTGATTTTGCTGTGTCACTGTAATGTGCTGATTCTAGCTCTTCTGGGAAAATTTGCAGAAGAGAGATAGCTGGTCATGTGGTGGGTGCATTGCTAATTTTTTGAGGAGTCTCCACACTACTTTCCAGAGCTGCTATACCAGTCTGCAGTTCCAGGAACGGTTGCTAGTGTTTCTATCTCTCACAACTCTTCCAGCATCTGTTATTGTTAATATTCTTCATCTTTGCCAATCTGAATGGAGTGAAGTGAAATCTTTTTTTTTTTTTTTTTGAGAGAGAGAGAGAGAAAGAGAGAAACAACTTTATTTAGTTTTTCACAAGGCCTTAGTTGCTCCAACACTTAGTTGTGTATGTGGTGCTGGGGTTTGAACCCGGGTCCTCGTGCTTGCCAGGCTGAGCCACCGCTCCAGCCCCAAGGTGAAATCTTAATGTAGTTTTGATTTGCATTTCTCTGATAACTAGTGATTTAGAGCACTTTCGCTTGTATTCATTGGCTTTCTTGATTCTCTCTGTTGAGAAGTTTCTGTTTAGCTCTCTTGACTCATTTATTGATTGGATTGTTTGTGTTTTTGATATTAATTTTCTTGAGTTCTTCATAAATTTTGGGTATTAGTCCCCTGTTTGAGGAATCACAGGCCATGATTATCTCCCATTCTGTAAGTTCTTTCCTGATAGTTTTGACCAATTCTTTGGCTGAGCAAAAACTTTTTAGTTTAATGGCATGCCAGTCCTTGATTCTTGACTTTAATTCTTTCACTTTGGGAGTCTTGTTGATGATTGCCTACTCCTATATGCTGGAGTGTTGCTCCTAATTTTTCTTCTAGCAGTTGTGTGGTAGCTGGTTTAATTCCTAGTTCCTTCATCTATTCTGATTTTATTTTTGTGCAAGGTGAGAGATAAGGTTCTAATTTCAATTTTCTGAATGTGGCTGTCCAGTTTATCAAGCACCATTTGTTGAATAGGCTTTCTCTCCTCCATGTTACATTTTGACCCTCTTTGTCAAAGATCAGATATTTAAAGATTTATGGGTTTGTCTTAGAGTCTTCCTTTCTATTCCATTGGTCTTCATACCTATTTTGATACCAGTACTATGCTGTTTTCTTTACTATAGCTCTACAGTATAATTTTAGATCTGGTATTGCAAAACTACCTGTTTCTTCTTTCTTGCTTAGTAATGTTTTGACTATTCTGGATTTCTTGTTCCAAATGAATTTGAGAATTGCTTTTTCTATATCTGTTAAGAATGACATCGGTATCTTGGTGGGGATTGCATTGAATCTTTTGGCAGAATGGCCATTTTAATTATTCCGCGTAACCAAGAACATGGAACATCTTGCCAGCTTTTCAGGTCTTTTTCAGTTTCTTTCTTCGTTATTTGATAATTTTCATTATAGAGGTCTTCTACTTCTTTTGTTAGATTAATCCCCAAGTATTTTATTATTTCTGAGGATATTGTGAATGAGACCAATTTCCTGATTTCTTCTGCCCTATTGTTGTTAGTGTATTGGAAAGCTGTTGATTTTTGGGTGTTGATCTTGTAGCCTGCCACTTTGCTAAATCTGTTTATAAGCTCAAGCAGTTTTCTGATAGAGTTTTTTGGGATTTTCCAAAAATAGGATCATGTCATCAGCAGAAAGGGATAGTTTGATTTCCTCTCTTCCTATTCTTATATTCTTTTGATTTCATTCTCTTTCCTAATTGCTCTAAGGTCTCAAGGACTATATTGAATAACAGTGGTGAGAGCAGGCAGCCTTGTCTTGTTCCCCAGTTTAGTGGAAATGCTTTCAGTTTTTCTCAATTTAGTACTATACTAGCTGTGAGTTTGTCATATATGGCCTTTACATAGTTATGATACGTTCCTTTGATCAGAGTTAGGTCTTCCATCTGCTTTTCATCTCCATAGTTTGTGCATGTGTGTGCGTGCATGTGTGTGCATGCATGTGCACATGTGCACTTGTGTGAAGTCTGGCATAAGGAGCCAGACTGAACCAGGCCTTAAAGATGCAGGCCTCACTTCTGCGTGCAGGCTCTGCTGGACCGTGGTGACTTTATTTCTGCATGGTAACTGCCTTTATTGTTTTGATTCCATTGACCTATCCAGCCATTTCCTAAAATGTGGGAATTTGGGAACTTCAGATTTATTACAGGTGCAAAGTTGAGTCAAAAGAAGTCAGAGATGCTGGAACCAAGATGAGGCTGAACTGAAAAAAAAGACAGGAGCAAGAGGAACTAACTGGCTGAGTAAAGTGAAGGACAACCTCAAAGTGGCAGGGTGGTGGCAAAAAGGAGACTGCAGGGCTAACTTCCATTTAATAAATACTAAACCCTCAAATCTACACTTCAGTTGCCCAAAGGCAACCACATGTAGTACGCAGTAAAATGATCTATTTTTGAGACAGAGCCCATATTCACACATAGTCACATAGCTTTTATTAGAGTACATTGTTATGATTGTTTTATTTTATTGTTGTTTTTAATCATGCCTAATTTATAAATTAAACTTTATTATAGATGTGAATGTATAGGAAATGCAGGGTGTACATAGGGTCCAGAACTCTGCTTGGTTTCAGGGTGTTGGAACATAGCTGCAGTGGATGGGGGGGTACTGTAAAGGCTTTTATCATTTACTTATGAAAATTTACCAACACAATTATAGTGCTTATTTTACATGGTAGCAAATCCTGAATTTGTTTTTAAAAAAGAAACTGGGTAACTGCTAGTCTAATTTATATTAAACCACTAAAAATTTCTAAACACTGTTGTAAGCCCATAGACTTCCTAAATGATATCATAATTACTGTGGCTTATGAAAAAAGTGGGTTAAGTTTTAAGTTATAATAACATCTTGAATCTGAAATTGTACTTGGCCAAATCAGCTTGCTTGTATTTTCTTTCATAAAACATTTGGTCTCAATTGTAGTTTTCTTCCTTTACACACACACACACACACACACACACACACACACACGTGCGCGCACGCGCACACACACATACACATACACACACAGGTCAGAAAAAGTTCAAAATGACATGATGGAATATATAATTGTTTGGAAAAATGATCTGGTTATTACCACAGCAGCTATATTAAATTTTTAGGGTTATGTGATATAGTTTTTATATTAATACCATCTTTGAAATTTATTTACATGATATAACAGCTCTGTTGGTTACATTACATCCTTGAAAGAAAAAAAGTACAAACTAGTCAAGATTTATGCAGCTTCTCAGCAGGACAAAATTATTCAATTTAAAGGAAGAAAAGATTTGTTGAGTTTTAATTATACCATTTGGAATCTGACATGTACCTAGTTTATTGCAAAAGAAATGAAAACATGTTTAAAGAAAAAAATCTATGTACTTAAAAATGGCACATATCTGGTAAGGGTCTTATTTTTGCTTTTTGATGAAATTGTTCCAAAGTAAAGGTCTGAAAAATGGGTACAATGAATGAAATAGGTTCTTTTTATTTGGTCTTCCCTCTGGAGACTTGGGTTTGTAAAAGATTTACTGATCAAGAGAAGGCAAGGTATTCATTCTTAAATAAATTGTAATTATAGATACTATTGTTTCTAAAATTGCTTATGGGCCTTTTTTTATCAGATATATATTTTTAAGCTGAATCTCAGAATTTTTTCTTTTAAAGAAGGGACAGTGAGAGAGAGAAACAGAGAGAATCAATTTCATTTAGTTTTTCACATGGCTTCCATTGCTCTGAGACTTTGTTGTGTACGTGGGTGCTGGGGTTTGAACTCGCATACTTGGGCATGCCAGGCAAGCGCCATAACCACTGAGCCACCACTCCAGCCCCAAACCTCAGATTCTAAGTAAAAAAATTTTTAAAAAAATATTTATAAATCAAAAATTTAAAGTGAATTCTGGTAGTTCATACAGAGGTGAATATAAAAACTAGCAAAAAAATACGAATTTTATGAAGCTTATTATGACTCTACTTCCTTAGGTATGAATTTTGAGTAATTATATCCCAAGCTTAGACTTGTTCTATAAAATAAATAAATAAATTTCTGATAGTTATGAGGATGTATAATATTATTTTTTCCCTTTAAAATATTATTTTAACTTAAAAAGAAGTATGGAGTGATCCAATGAGATCAATTTGAGATTATTTGGAAATCCAGTTATAATTATTAATGTGCCTCATCATTTAATATCTTGGCATTCATATTTTTAATTCATTATACAGTTACTAGAATTTATTATGATCTGTGGAAAGCACTTTTAATATTTACAATTAGGGGGTCATTGAATTACAGAAAAAATAATTTTTCTAGGAATTTCCTTTTGTCTGTCAGGCATAATTCTCAGCCCTTTATATGCCATATTTGTCTTAATCATTGCACACCCTGTGGAGTTGTTATTATTATCTTTCCTACATATAATAAAAAAAGCATGGAGAAATTAAGTAACTTGTATAATTCACACAGTGGAGACTTAATTCCTGCTCTACCCAATCCTGAGTAGCACACAACACTTGGGGCTCCAGAATTCTATGTCATTTTCTTCTGCACTTATTTCTACCTACTTGAGCAATATTGTAATTGAAGAAAATTTATTTTGGAAGGGAAAATTGAAACCCACCAGTGCTAATGGTGCTGCTTATTGAGCCCTGACATGCGTTGGGCATTTACATGGATTATATAATTTCATCCTCACTGAAATCCCTTGAAGCTAGTATTAAGATCTTCCTCATTTTACAGATAAGTTAACAGGATGACACATCTTATAACTACCAAATCCAGGATTCAGACCCAGGCTGTCTGATCCACTCTACTACCATGCCTTTTTTGCTAAGTTTATAGATTATATTTAATAATAAGGAAAAATTTAATATAACTTTTCAAGAGTTTTTTTTTTTTTTGAGAGAAAGAGAGAGTTAATTTTATTTTTTCAACTTGTTTTTCTTCCACTTAGTTGTATTCATGTTGCTGGGAATCAAACTTGAGCCCTTATGCATGCCAGGCAAGCACTCCATTGCTGAGCCAACTCTTCAACCCAAGTTTTTATTCTTCAGCTAGTTGTACTGTACAGTTTAGAAGATATAAAATATAATTGTGTATAAATCTGGTAAAAGATTATATCACGTGATTATGTCATCCTACGTCCCCTTTATTGGGCATTGAAAATTTTTTATATTTTGAAATGACTGCATATGACTTTTTTCCTTGGATTCCAGCAGTCAAGTACTTATATTTAAGATACATTTACACAGTCATCAACTTCTGTGGAGTCACAGAAGATGGGCAGAAGGAGCCTAAACTTCATCTAATTCAATGTTCTTGCTTCACTTCGGAGGACATGGAGAGTCATGTTAAGTGACTCATTAGGTCACAAAGTTGGTACTGCCAGAGTCAGGATGAAGCTTAGGGTTATTGATTGGTAGCTCATCTAACTAACTAATTTACTATGAAATATAAGGGCGCAAGTCAGAGGAGGATACACTGTCTTATTAAAAATAAATATATGGCCTACAAGGCAAGTGATTGTCTTGGGCGAACTAATGTAATGTGATTATATGTTTATTTTTAGTTGGAAAAAGATGGCAGCATCAGATGGTTTCATCAAACTGAAAGGGATAGCTTTGGTGTATTAATAACCATTGATTTGGGGCTAGAGCGGTGGCTCAGCAGTTACGGCGCTTGCCTGGCATGTGTGGGGATGCAGTTTCAAACCCCAGCACCACGTACACAACGAAGTGTGAGAGCAACAAAAGCCACAAGAAAAACTAAATAAAATTGACTCTCTCTCTCTCTCTCTCTTTGTCCCTCTCTCTTAAAAAAATAATATTGATTCACTAAATCTAGCAATAGGCAGTGTTAAATGTTCATAAAGCTTAAACATTGAGCCTGCGCAGAGTACTCTGGACTGCTCGCATGATTTCTAATCTAAAAATATCGATCTGATGAAATAAACCAACCTAAAGCCTCTACTCTAGTTTGCATCTCTAGTGGTCAGAGATTGAGGCAAACCCAACACATCGAAACACAATTGCAATTAAATACAGAATGAATGTACACTGAAAGGAACATGGAAATCCAGGGTCTCTACCTCTGGAAAGGAGGAAGAGAAGGAGAGAGTGCACGTGGAAGATAGCAACTGAGATAGCTAGAGATATCAGATATTTCAGAGACCAAAGAAACCTGTTAACTTGTGAAGAGAATCTCCTCAAAAATACATAAAACACCCCAAGAATTCCAACTCACCCACAGGTTCTCATTTCCGTTGCTCCGTTCACTACTCTCCTATTTGAAAGTCTGGGATTTGGCGGGAGTTTGTAATATGTATGTGTATGCACAAACCGCCTTTGAGAATCTAATAAGAACTATGAGCCTTCTTCCCAGAAGATTTCTCAGATGTCCATTCACCATTTTCTTGCAATTTCAAGGTGTTTCCATTTTTTCCTTTAGCCTACTGATGCTTCCAATGGAAAGAAAGGATCCCTAAGTCAGGTCTAAAAATTAGGAAGCTGGTTCTACAACAGTATGGATATTACCTGGTTGCTTTTCTTTGGGAGTTGACATTAGTCATAACCTCTGCTTACCAAGGGATTGGGAAACCTGTGGCTTGGACCTTCAGGCTTACTGAATTTCTTGGTTAGAATCCCAGGGAATCACACCTCGTGGATTTGAATGCCTATCCAGAAACACAGGGCCATTTCTCTGTGAGAAGGCACAGCATCCCAGGCACATACTTGCCAGCCCTCTGGCCCAACTGCGTGAAAGGGGCTTTATTAACAAACTTAAATCAGGGCCATTTAGAGGTCTGGGCCTCTTCTATTTTTTAAGGTTCTTGATGTATTGAAAAAGTGCCAAAACTGGGTTACAAAAGCAGTGGTATACTTTAAAATGTTTACCTTTAGCAATTTAATGCCTTTAATACCAGAAACATGTAATTTTGCTATTCATGAGCTAATTATAGGATTTATAAAAATGTTAATTTACGGTTCACTACAGGCAGTGTGGTCCGGGTGTAGGATCCAGGTGGAAAGTTGTGTCTCTTCCTTCAGTCCTATTCATCTGTCCCTGTGATTGTATGTATAGCCTTATTTGAAAATAACAACAAAGGTCTCAATTTGAGGCTATTTATGAAAGCAAGACTGAAGGGCCCTGCTGGTACCACCTGGAGAGGAGCTGCAGAAAGCTCTTCTGAAGAGCTGGGGTTGCCCCTTTATAAGAATCCCATGCCTTCTCTTTGGGCACCCACTCATCTCTTCCTGGGGAGCCTGTTCTCCAGTCCTGGAGTGCAGCAGCCTTCTTCTGGATCTCTACAAGAAACCAACCAGCATCTGCAATAAGAAGGGTCATTTGTCCCTTCTTGATGATGAATGACATCAGCCCTTGCCATGGTCTTTGAATTCCCTTAATAAGTCATTGCCCCCTTTCAAGCTTTGCTTAAAGATAAAGCTCCAAATGAGAATTTCTTTTCAGGAGCAGCACCTTGACCTATATGCACAATGAGGTATAAATCACACCCATCAGGATCATTGTGATTATACAACAACTCAACTCCTTATAAAAAAAATTCATGATAGAATATTATAAGAAAAAAAAGGGGAGGAAACACTGAGCCTAGAAGAAATGCAGGGAAGCATGTGGAAGAAAAGTGTCCCTAAAAGGGATGAGTGGGAAATCATTGGACAGTTTGGGGAATGGACTGGGAAGAACCATCATTTGGAGAGACACAGGTATACACTGGGGTTCAGAACAGCCTTTGGTCCTTCTGTAAACTGGTCTCCATCTAGATGCTCTGCGGCAACTCAACTCTGCAGATCCTCTTGGACATTTTTAAAGGACATATTAATTTTATCTGGTGAGGCATGGCATACTTTATAAGTTGACATTGCATCCTTTGAAAATCCCTTTGTTGGCTATTCAACTCTGCCTTAGCCATGTTGGGCCACCCAAAGAACAAAAGACATGATCAGCCCTTCGGGCTTGGGTAAAAGCACAAGACAACCTCTCCTTTCACCATACCCCCCTATGTCCACCCATCCATCTTGCTATCCATCCAAATAACAATCCATCCATCCATATATCCATTCATCCAATAACCAACTAACTAAACAACCACCCACCCACCCACTCACCCACCCACCCACTCACCCACCCACCCAATAGCTATCTCTTGAACACCATGCACTACAATGTACTATGTGCTATGTGAATAACTGCAGATGCAATGAAAAGGAAGATTGGTTTTATCTTTGTCATCATCAAGACTGTAGTCTGGCAATTTTAATCAAATATTTGTTTAATGCTGCCTTCACAGTTCAAAATTGGTTTAAATAACTAACTTTGACCTTCTAAGTCATGATATACTTTTCTCAAAATTATAAAGCATTTCTCTTTCACATTTACAACCCTTATTCTAAAAAACAAATATCCAAAAAGTTATATGGAAAATCAATGTTTTGTTGCCAGAATAAAAGTCTTTATGGTCTGTTTTATGCACAACTCTCCTAGTACATTGTAAATTGCTTGAGGGCAGAGAGTGATCTTGGGTTTTTAATGCCTACAACAAGCATAGCAGCTGGCATACAGTAGCTTCTTGCCAAATGTTTGTTGAAACAATGTTATCTGGGTGGTCAGAGGTCTAATTGTGGGACTTGCCATTCCTGCCATCACCTTCTATCCTTGGTTCCTAACTTACTGGATCTTGGAGAAGAGACTGCTATGCAAATAAATGTGTTTGTTCAGTTCTCTCTGTAACTGTACAACTGTTCCTTCAAGAAGATGGTCCAGAGACACCAAAATCTACCTCATTCCATTCTCACAACTCTTCCTATCCTGCTCCAGGACAAATTTGGAATTTCATGAAGTTTTTCCACTAAGCAGTTATCTGGAGATGACAGCAGCCTTGGGGGAGTTTCCCTGGGGTCAACAACTAATTCAGGCCAGTTGTGACTCTCACACTCTCACTTTCTTGAGTTTCCCCGCATCTAAGGGTAGGCTTCATCTCTCTGCTGTTGTCCTAGGTCCAGAACAGAACAGTGTGAATTGGGCATTGAGTGCATGCTAAGCACTGTCCCAACCTCATCTAAGAAATGTCTACCAAATTATTTAGGATCTGAAAAGATATTTTCTGTTCTCCACAGATGGTCACTTATCACTTAATAAAATAAATCTAACAATCACACTTTATTGGTGGGATTAGGAAAAGAATGTTGTAGACCTAGGAAAACGTAGTAATTTAAAGAGAGACACATTGCAGCAAAGAAAGCAGTAGACTATTCCAAAAAGAAATAAAACCAGAGCAAACTCATTACTTCCTTGGGACAAACATCCTGCTTCTTCAGAAAATTCTTACTAAAAACGGGGGTGAGCTCTAGGGCATAGTGTATTTGCGTCTACACAAACATAAAAGTAGTCTGTGGTATTTTAGAGGCATTCTCTTTACAAACACTCCTACTTAATACTTGTAAGTATCTAATACAGTTGCTGTCTAATGTAGCAGTTTGCACTTAGACTTTGGTCCAAGCTATTTCTTAAAATCATGTTCTTCAGTAGCTATTATCACTAAAGAAGCTATTATCGCCAAGGTATAAAATCAGTAACAGTTTTCACCAAGGTCTACATACAGTGTTGTTCTCACTAGAATATATAAATCATAATTTTCCAATAAAGGATTAACAGTACTCCATGAGACCTGTTGCACAGGCCGTATGGAGGTTCAAGTGCACACCATGCTGTGTGCATGAACGTGAACATGTTATTTTATAGTCCGAAGTCCTTAACTCTTTGAGGCACTGTTAACAGGTGATGTGAAAATATCTATTATTATTATTATTATTTCTAGGATTATGCTATTTCTAGGATTATGTTAACGAAATAATGGTCCCCTTTCCAGTTTGATAGAAAATTAGGTTTTGATTTTCCAAGTGGAGGAGGTTATGAATTCAGATTTCTCTATGGTTTATTTTCCAAAATAGCTACTTTCTCACATATACCATATTTTTGTTATTTTTTTTTCAAAATCTGCCTTTTACTGATGTGAGAAACAATGGCAAGTATCTGTTCGTGTTTGCTAGTCTGTCTGAGATCAGTCGCAAGACGGGATTCCCTGATGCCAAGTGCTGAGATCTTGTTCACTGATCCTTTTCCATCTTGGCAAAAGTGAAAATGAGAGACAGGATAAAGTAAGGCAGGATGGGAGGGAAGCTGGAAATGGGTGTTTTATTCAGTCATCTCAGGATATGAAAAAAATGTGGTAATAATGAAAGTTGCCCTTTGTTTATAATACCCACAGTTAATGGCAGCAATCTTTATAAGCCCCTAAATGGCACTTAATAAGTATAAGAAGATACAGATTTTCTTGATTTCTTAGATCTAAATGTTTATTCAAGCTTTCATGAGAGTTTTTCTTCATTTATGCAGAGCTCTCTCCATTGAATAAATGTACATTTTAAAATGTGGATTCAGTATATACAGATCAAGTTTTCACAAGATCTGAATTCATTTCATTTGTAAATATATTTAACAAAGGTCAGGACTTGTTGATTGTTTTGATGAAAATTGCATTAAAAAAAAAATCTGGATTTGGGGCTGGAGCGGTGGCTCAGGGGTTACGGAGCTTGCCCAGCCAGCCCAAGTACACGAGCTCAAACCCCAGTACCATGTACACAGGGAAGTCTTAGAGCAATGAAGTCTACATGAAAATGTAAATTTAAAAAACAATTGTTTCTCTCTTCCTCTCTCTCTCACGGTCGGTCTTTCTCTCTTTGAAAAACAACAACAACAACAACAACAACTGGTTAAGGACTGGGGATGTAGCTGAGTGGTAGAGTGCTTATTAACGAGAGGGAGCAAGGCCCTGGGTTGGATCCCCAGCAAAAACACACTAAAAAAAAAAAAAAAATCCAACTGGATTTAAGCAATTGTTAAATGGATGTGTTGTGTCAAAGGACTTTACATTTGTGAACTGTTCCAACTGGGATACTAAGAAAAAAAAGAAGGAAAGAAACAAAAAAGAAACACTGTATGCAAACGTTTCCAAGGTTTTTCTTAGCAATGGAGGATTAGCAGCATTTTCCTTTTTAGTGTTGCTGTTGTGTGGACACTGGAGACAGTTGTGCACTGTGGATATTATTGCTGTGACGGGGAGGGAAAAGATAGGTTTGCAGCAGAGCTTGTGGATGGCACCAAGCCAGTGCCCTGAAAAATGGCAAACATGTCACAGCTAACAGCTGGATGCAGAAATATTTCTCTTTAATTTGGACGGATAAAATTTTTTTTCACAGCAGGGCACTCTCAAAAGAGTACAACATCAAAGAGGGTGGGTCTCACCAGTCAGACATCAGCTGGCTCCAGGATGGAGCAAAATGAATGAACTGTCAGGACTTTTCCAGCATATATGCTTCTGCCAAGTGAAAAGTTAAAGGTTCAGTGGCTTGTTCAGATCACAGACAAAATCCTGATAATGGAAGCCTGATTCCCCAAAGTCCTCTGATCAACAGACGGAAGATGTCTGAGGAAGACTGTAGATTGACGGATGGCAGGCTTGGTATGGTTGCTGTCCTCTGAGATAAGTGGGATTCACCAAATGCTCTGCAGTTCTCAGGAGCTCCAGGTCTCTGTGTCGTAATCCTCAGTCAGAGTCACCCACTCTCCTCTGCTAACCTGACACTTAGCAGCAGCTGACCCCCAGTGTGACCAAAATACCCATTTCCATCTCTTCACATGGCCGACTTTCTGATGAAGGCCTCGGCAACACCACCACGGTGTTTTACAGTGCATTGACACTTTTCAACTGTTTTTCTGATTACCGTATTTCAGTCTTGACTTATATGTTAGTATTATCTGCAAACTCAACATAAACTTATAATGATTTTCTAATATTTCTGGAACTTGATGAATGTGAATTGACAAAGTACAGTATATAGCTTTATATCAGCATTACTGAAAATACAGCAACAGTGTATATAATCATTACTCATTTATTTTATGGGGCATTTATTACTTGACCTTTGAAGACCTGTTTTAGAATCTTGGGATTACAGACATTCTAAAATGTTCCAAAACCAAGTGAGAGGAAAGGGTTTATTTATTAGGAAAACAATGGAATAAGTTAATTCTGATTAATGTATTAATAAAGAGGGAGAATTTATCAAAATGAAAAAACCTATAGGATTATATATTTGAGAAAACTCTAAAGACTGAACACAGATAAAATGGACACACTAGCCAGTATTTGCTTTAATGATGAAGCTTTTATTATAAAATATGCATCTTTATACAGTGAGTTGTGCCTTGCCCATTTTTTGATGTTCCTGGCCATTATGGCACATTGCCAGTGGAAGGAGAGTGACTTTATATAGAACTGGAGATTTATGTCTTTATCCATTGCACGGTTTCTGGTTGTGTAAATTTTACTAACAGATTAAGTAATTCTCCCTAAATTGACATTTGCTCTGAAAATAGGAATTTGTTTGATAAATGACACTATTCATCACTGTGAACATTTTTATGACTCTCATTTGGAAAATTTTCGATGCTTTTAAAGAAAAAGCTGTACTGTTTCTCCCTGATAGGATAAATGGGATGTGATAAAAAAGCAATGACATGGTGGTCATGGCCAAAAGTATGATTGTGGGCAAGTCTTGTCATGGTTCTCAGCCCAAGGTTTCCATCTGTGAAATGGGATCATACTCCCAACCTCCCATGTATGGGGATCAAATTAGCCTGGGCAAGTATTTTAGAAACTCAAAGGCCACAAGAAGGTCTGACCCAGTGATTGACAGCTGTTCTTCCTTCCTGTCAAGGTGGGAGGCAGATGCTGTTACTCATTTTGAAAGCTCGAGGTTCCTTCATCTGAAATGCTTGGTTAAGAAGTGTTTTAGATTTCAGCATTTTTTCATTTTAGGAATATTTGCATAGACTTTACCGGGTGATCATCCATAATCTAAACACCTGAAATCCAGAGTGCTCTGAAATCGGAAGCATTTTCAGTGTTGTCATGATGCTCAAAATGTTTCAGATTTTGATGAAATTTTGGAAATCATCCTACATCTTTTGGATTTTTGGATTAGGGATGCTCAAACCATATCACTTTGTAATCTCTCTTCCCAAGATTTAATTTGGCTCAATTTGAAAGTTTGAGAACCAGGAGGTTAGGAGGCCACACAGTTGTGGTCTTGCTATCTTCCTCCTTGCAGGGCAGCTGTGTCAAATCCCTGAGTATCTGAGGCTCAGGCTGAAGCTCGCATGGGTTCCACTCCTCATCCAGCTACACGTAGCCACACAGACAGCTCCACTACCTTGAGGGTCCATATAGAGATGGCACACCAAGTGCTGGGGCTTCCTCTCGTCAAAATGTCAGCGACTTCAGTCTTGTATAGGTGATGCTGAGTGACAGGTACATTGGTCCCCCAAAGTCACAACTCATGATAAATACCCATTAGCTTCCAGTATGTTCCAGAAATACTCATAAAGATGTGATAGGTGCCTGTGACTTTAGACAACAAAAGACACTGTGTTAAACTTAAAACTGATTAAATTTAGGAATGGAAAGTGTAGAACTGAAGATATCTACCTTCTTTGTTTTCTGGACAGTATTTATATTAATACAGCATTTTTTGTTTTATTTTTAAAAGAGACCTACAGGAGATAAAATATGAACAACTGTTTTATGCCTATCACCTCCTGATGTCACCCTAAATCTTTTTCTTTCCTTTCCTTTTTTTCTCTTTCAATAGAAGTTGATTTCCTGCTGTGTACTAGTTTTGTGTAAGGTGTATATGGTTAAAATTTAAAAATGCTTAAAATACGTTCCTGCCCTTAGTGAGCTTATGGTCTGGTAACCTCAGCAAAAATGTCTTTGCATATGCCCCACGTGTATTGTGGCCTGTGTCCACGAGCAGATTGGTAAATTTTGCCTGGGCTGCCATTTCTCCTCTACTAAAAGTGTTGGTCTAAGGGTGGCGAATGTTCCTTCAGTAATTCTTGGGTGCCCAGCCGTACTTTGACTCCATTACATTGCTTGCTTATTTGATTTCACAATAAGCCCTTTGAGGTCAGGAGCAGCTTTAGCACCTTTTTTTTTTTTTTTAAAGAGAGAGAGAAAGAATCAATTTTATTTTTTATTTTTTCATGTGGCCTTCACTGCTCTGAGACCTCATTGTGTACATGGTGCTGGGGTTTGAACTTGCGTACTCACACGTCCTGAGCAAGTGCTGTAACCGCTGAGCCGCTGCTCCAGCCCCTTTAGCACCAGTTTTTAAAGAGAAAGTCTCAGCTATCTGGAAAGTTTAGAGAACTGTCCAAAGTCACATCGCCCCTCATAATGGAGCCACAGCTGCCATTCATTCATTGGAACTGACGCCCCATGCGTGCTCCTAGCCTCTGCACTCTGCCCCTTGTTACGTGCCTAACTAGAGTGACTTATGCTGTGTCTTTTCACCGATAATGCTTAACAAGTTCTCTAACGACCATACTGCTGAAACTGAAAATTTCTATTTTACAAAGTATCCTGATCGCTGACTTCATACTCGAAAGTATGGCACACAGGGGAGTCTTATAGGAAAACAGTTTTTCGTTTGAGTTTCTCAAATTGCTAATATGCTTGACTGTTGAACCCCTAATTTTCTGAATTTTACAGAAAGATGAGGCTGTAGAAAGGCACTGGTTGGAGAACAGGAAAAGGAGATGTTAGAAACCGTGTTTTTAATCTGTTCTCTGAATCCTCCATGTGCTGTGAAAAGATTTAAAATAGAAACAGTTCTGAGTTCACAGGTATAAGCTGGAAAAGTCCCAAGGACCACTTCTGGGCACTTTCTGGTAATTTTTATTGCATATTTAATCCTCACCTTTCTGTTTCATAGAATTGAACGCGTCTGACTTAAAGGAGTCAATGTTTTTTCTTGACCCTAGTTGTTAGTACTTAGAATCGGGTTTCATTGCATTTAGTGGTAATTTCTTCTCAAGCTTTGAATAAAATCCAAGATCTTTATGAAGCTGTTGATTATTGTGAGTTCGATTCAGTTCAATTCAGCATGTATTGCCTTCCTGCCATGTGCGGGGTCCCTTGTCAGATTCTCCGGCATAAAATACATTCCTTTGCCTCTGCTGTGTGACTAGAAGCGAAGGAGCCTGGCTTTTCAGCACATACCAATGCCAGTGTTCAAGGCGTCAGCACAGGAACAAGATAGGACTGGGAACAAGGAGAGAGAATCTGAAATGAGCCCCCACTCGCTCAAAATTGGCTAATCCTTTTACATAACCCCTTTGGATATGCGTTCTTTCCTTGCCATGACAAAATTCAGGGACCCAGGTATTGGGAGGATGAGATTCCAGTTTGAGTTACAACTCCAGTTGTTTTTGTTTAAGGACGGTGCATCTCGTCAGGGCACTGAGAGAATTAAAGAAGTGAAGGACGCCTCAGTGCACTGCAGTTGGGAAGGAAGATGTAAACACATGTGTGGAGGCCTGGGTCTGTCGCCCACTAGTAGTTCCACTTTGCATAAGTCACTAACTTTGGAGACCTCATCTGTATGATCAGGTTGGAACAGCCTCTGAATTCCCTTCCAGATCTGATTTTCCTGGGCTCTAAATTTAACTACGGTACTCAGTGTTCTAGCAGAAGAATTAGCAGAAGACTGAAAATTCCGAGAAGGCCTTATCAACTGGGGGAAACACTCTGTTTTCCACCCAGGCTTCCTGGTTCACTACAGGACCTAGAGATGTCCAGGGAACCACCTCGGAGAGCAACAGTGGTGTTGGCTGAGCTGGTGCTGCGATTCTGCTACCTGCTCATTCTTTAACCAATCTATACCTTTCCTCTGTTCTTATAGGGAAATTACACTTAAATATTTGAATTAACGGGATCCTTTGCTTTAAAAGATTGTTGGAAGCCTATGCTGGTAAAAATTAAAAAAAAAAAAAAGAAGAAGAAAAAGAAGAAACAAAAAACAAGCTCTTCTCTCCCTTTTGCTGGAAAACTATAGGACCGAAAGCTTGGATGTTGAGTCAGGTGGAAGGTTCCTGGGCAGCATGGGAGTGGTGAAAGTTTGCAATGCTTCTAGGCTGTCGCTTCAGTTTTCTTTGAAAGTGTTCTCAGCTATAGTAGACTGACTTTTGGTGGTAGCAGTAATTCCATCCTGGCTGTGGTTATCAATGTAGTTGCTTAATGAGGCCAAGCAGGAAAGTAACTTTGCATAGGAAGTAGCATAAAGACCACAGGGAGCGATAGGGATTATGGAGAACTGGAAAATCATATTCTTAATCTAACAGGTGGTGTTTTCTTCTCAGCTTCAGTGCATGATAACAAGAAAAGTTAGAAATCTAATTAGGTAAAATTTTTAAAATATTTAAAACATTGTGCAAGACAAAGAAAGTGTCTATTGTTTGAATTTAACCTGAGAACGACCTATTTGTAAATCTTGCTTCAGAGAAACTATTTCATTCAGGCTACCAATGTACACAAATTTTTATTATTTGGAAGGTAGTTTCTTGCTATTAGTGTTAAAATGAGTTCAAATCAGTTGTCGAATTACATTGCTTCTTTGATTATTATTGTGAATGTGAGCTGTCAGTATTCGTAAACTATAAAGCTGTGGACAAACCACTCTTAAGCAGTTGTTATAATGCACAATACTGGTGCAGAGCTTACACTTTCTCTTTCATTTAAAATAGAGTTTTGTTCTAGGAAAATATGGTCATAGGAGAGAGTGGTGCTTCCTGATATCTAGGATTGTAATACAACGCCTTTCTCATGGTGGTTTTCGGTTGTGCCACATGTGATTTGTAATGAGTGAAAATTTGTGTGATCATTATTCAAACCATGTGTGTGGTGTCTCAGTAGATATTATTGAATTGAAAACTGTTAAAATCCCCTCAGAGGTTAGAATTAGCTCTCCCTTTTACTTATCTTTCTACTCCCATTGATAAAAGATACACCAAAGTACAGAACAGAAGCGATGGTTTAAAATAGCAGCAACAGCAATCGCAAAAGAAATCAGAGGCTGATAATGTAGTGATATAGATTTACAAATATTTCCCCTGGAGGATAACAGAGCATTTTTAACCTTGGGCCACAGAATGTCTCTATTTTAACAATGCATGCAAAACTGAAGCACAAAGAAATAAAGTGATAGCTTTCTTTTCATTTTTTTCTCTCTTTGACTAAAAAAAAAAAAAAATCAGGAGAGTACATAGTAGGGGTTGGGGTTGTAACTCAGTGGTATAGTGCGTGCATAGCATATTTGAGGTCCTGGGTTCTATCCCCAGAGCCAAACATATTAAAATATATGCTACCATAAAGTATACTACTTAGAGTATTTTTTGCATATTTTTGAAATCTTAATAAATGCAGTCATACTAATCCAAAGTTTGATTTTCTCAATCAACATTATGTTCTTAATATTTATCCACAGCATTTTTTTTTTCTGATCCTGGGAATTGAAACCAGGGCTTCGTGTATGCTAGGCAAGCACTTTACCACCGAATTAAATCCCCCTCCATTGAACTTTAATATAAACAGGCCTAGTACATTAATTTCAAGTGTCTCGTACTAGTGTTTTTGAGCGAATAAGGTATTTTATTTATTCTGCTGATAATATTTCTATTATTTTTAACTACTGTTACAAACAGTGCTGCAATAAATGTCCTTTAACTTGTTTCCCTAAGCACATGTATCAGAGTCTCACTGGGGCAATTTCTTGAAGTTAAATTCCTGGTCATAGGATATACTCATTATCAAGTTTATTTAAGTGTCCAAATGTTCTCCAGTATGGCTGTGCTATCTTGTACTCCTTTCCAGCAATGCTGGTTCAGGCTCTCTAAAAATAAGACAAATACATATTCTACAGTTCTGAGGATTTTCCAATGCAGACTTTACCCCTGCCCCAAGTGCCCTGTATGTCTCTTCACATATATTTCTCCTACTTCTGATGCTTCATTTGTGTGACTTCCTTAGAAAAATGGAGCACATATTTAAACATTGTTGTTCATTCAGAATACATGGTACGACTTTCAGCAAAATTTGCTGTATTCAACTGTTTTTTTCAGAATGAATCTTTCTTTTAATCTGAATGTAATGCTTTTACCTTTGTTCTATTGGAATGAATGAAATTTCTGACCTTTTAAATCTTTTACATAGGTCCAGAGAGGGTTGTTGAAATACTTGGTACATGATTTTTGATATTTTCCTGCTTAATTTAAATCTTTTGAAAGATAAAAAAAAATAACTCTTGGTGTGGCATTAGTTCATCTCCTTAAATGCCTTCTGTTTTTGGCACTGAGAGCACATCAAGATCGAATGACTTTATTCAACTCTTGATATACAGTTATGAGATTTAAGTAGGTGATGGGAATTTTGTTACAGTTTCATGAGAAATATTATAATATCAATATAGGTGGAAGCTAGGGAAGGCCAACCACGTGTCATGTGCTATATCATGTGATATTTACTGACAACCATCTACTTGCTCTTCAAGGCATGTAGCAGTTCACATCAGGGATGTAAAAACTGGGTTTCCTTTGGTGTCACAATATACTTAGTTAAGGAGATTATTGCTGAAACAGAAGTGTGGGAAGAAATACATTTATACTCATTTTCAAGATGGACTGACGAGTGGATGGTTTTCAAGTGAGCTGACACTTACGCCCTTAGACCTTCGAATGCAAGTGTTACTTGCTGTTGAGGACTTTGGATAGAAGCACTGAGGAGAATGGCTCTCAAAATGCTGCATATCAACTTCCACTGGTAGTCCTACAAAAGGTTTGTAGAGGAAAAGTGAAGCAGGGGGCTAGGTCATCAACATTTTTTATTCCGATAAGGGTCAACAGTGACATTAAAGGGAACATTGTTCAATGTTGCATTAGCTGTCAATAGCAGGGTGAGTTGAGATTTTTGAATGTTAACTGACTTCCTAAAAAAATAAAAATCAACACAACAAAACAATTACAATATACTCTAAGAGTGATGTCTGCTTTTAGGTTGCTCATGCAGCAGATGTACCCACCACATAAATGTATCTGTTGTCTGTCATTATCCACAGAGTTAGAATTTAAAGAAGTCATTAGCTTTACATGTAATGTGATCCAGGAATCTCTTCATTCTTCTTAGGCTAGATTGATTATCAGCTGTGATCCCTCTGGTGTGTTTACAAAGCCATAACTTCTCAAATGATTGTCTTTATTAGATTAATGTTTGTCTTTTATTTGTGGAGGTTAGTGGAAAGGTTGGTGGGGGTGGAGAGGAACGAGTTTAATGAAAGCAGGAAAAAAAAAGTCAACTGTTTTAAAATGACTGGTGATAGTAAAAAGAAACTGTCATCACTAAGCCCTGTGGCCCTCCAGAATAGAAGTACTATGCTAAATTAATATGAATGACCATACTAATTTTAGAGCTGAAATGTGACCAGAAAGGCTCTCTGTAAGGCTTGCTCTCCTTGTTTATTTAGACAAGGAAAGTGGGAAGACAAAACAGCAAGGGTTAGAGACATGATTTCTCAAGATGCTCTGGAGGTACCTTGGTGGCTACTAGAAGGGTCCCACTGCTGACTTTACTTGAAAACACTCAGATGGCCATGGTCCTTATGAGCACTTTACCTCCACGCAACTCTTTTAATGTCCCCTTGCCTCCAGGATGCCCCTAGGACTGGGAATTCATTCTAGAATTGCTGATGCAAGGTAACCATCTCATCTCTCACTGCTCCCAACACCCATCCTGCCCTGGGTGCCCTGAATTGAAGTGTTTTTCAGACAGGGAGCTATGGTCTCTCCTGTCAGCTCTGACCCTGTGCTTGGCTAGCTAGTTGTTTTTACATAAGACTTTTTGTCTTTCTTATTGCCCAGCTTGAAGCAGATTGCATTTTCTTAAATGTTATCTTGAGAAAAAAATCTGCTTGAGTTGACCTAAGGCAATGATTTTGAGAGCAATTAATTAAGAAATTTAAAATCCGTAGGAAACAGCTATTGTTTTCATTGCCTTTTTGAGGGTCTCCCTTGTTTGATGACTTCTCTGCTAATAGTGTCAGACCCTGACAGCTGAAGTCCCACATCTACTGTGAGGTGAGAGTCCATTTATTTCATCCCAACCAGAATCTGCTTCAGTGGTTCTTCACAGCTCCATAACTCTCCAGCTGCCTTTGCTGGGTGTCACCCAGCTTGTTAGACAGAGGATGACTGACTCCCAAATGCGTTTGAACAGTTACGTCTTTGAGACTTGTGTCTTTTATGTGGATGTTCCAACCATGTCAGCATGGCCTCTCCTTTCAGCTTGCTTTGTTTATCCAGCAGCTCATTACTTAAGATGAGCCTGTCAAAATAGGTTAAATATTTCTTTGGGAAATATGGTTACATCCTTGAGATACTCCAAATATGTTTAATGCAGGGAAGATTGTCTTGATAAGAAAAACGTGATCAACTTGCATCACCAAAAAATGTTTTCCTGTTATTCTGGTTGAGTTTCCACAAGCATCAATAAGCACTAGCAAACCTGAGGGCAATAAATTTCTGTAGCTGACACATAAAGACACCAAGGGAAGCAGGGAAAATGATTGCTGATGATTCTTTCTAACTACTTGACCTTCTGACCTCTTCTCTAGATATATGATCAAGATGGGACACTACAGCACTTTATTGATGGTGGGGAACCTAGTAAGTCGAGCTGGATGAGGTATATCCGATGTGCAAGGCACTGCGGAGAACAGAATCTAACAGTAGTTCAGTACAGGTAAAGTATATCTTGATTTACCACTTACAGAGCTGAAGCCCTTTGGCTTGCATATATAAATTCAGGCTTGCTGTTAGCAGTTGGAAAAATCCTGCAGAACTCTGAACAGAGATTTTGTTTTGTTTTGCTAGTTTTTCTGAAACCTCCCTAGTTCCTCAAGCAGTAATTTCCTGAGTATTCAGAAATAAAGGGATTAGTCAATGGTCTCTTGCACTCTGTGCACATGCCAAAGTTACTTCCACATCATCACTTGAACTGCCGCAAAGGCCCGATGGACTCCAGCAAAGCCACTAGCTTGGGATGACTCCCTCAGCAGATGGATGCTCAGTAGGAGTTCAGAGACTCAGCCCCCCGATCCCTTGCTTTCAGCCTCTTCAGGCTAGCTCCCTGGAAGGACAGTTTCATTTGCACAAAGGCATGGGAGTCTAGGAACATCCAACCTTCCCAAGACTGCCTTTCCAGCAGCAGTGACTCAGCCAGGGTAACCTCTCCTGTGCCCTCACAGGGTGCCAGAGCATTTGGGTTTGGTCCTTTGATAACTCTGGACTTGTTTCAGGAGATGAGTTAGTTTCAAAATACAGAAGAGCCCCCATCTCCCAGGACATACAGGCACAGCACAAAGGGTGGCAAAGGTGAAGTGGAGCCATCTCCCTTTCCCACAGGGGGTCGCACAGGGAGGCCTCTGGACAGTTGACTAGCAAGGTGGATTCTCAGGGTGCTAAGCCACCTCAGTGCACCTGCTGGGAAAGCATTTATACTTCCTGCTTGAGAAGGCTGGAGTGGAGAGGATGGGTCAAAAGCAAATGAAAAGCAAAAACCCTACCACTAAGCCTCCTTTTCTCAAAATCCCTCGAAAACATGTGCCATATAAATATATGAGCTCAGTTATAAACAGCCGTGTTCTCTTTAGAATCAGAAGCAATTGTTTAGCTTTATTAGGCACCACAGACACATCAAAGCTGAGGGCCCTGTGCTCCGCAACTTGGAGTCCTGCCTATGGCTATTTATTTTCCTGCCCCTCTTTTTAATGAAGTGTTTTTTTCTTTGTTGTTGTTGTTTTTTGTTTTTTTTTTTTTTCTTTTAAACTTTCTTTGCCTGCCTTATGGTTTAAAGGTTGCACAAATCTGGCTTGCTCTCTGATGGTCTCCGGTTCAAAAAGAGAAAATTTGGGCTCCATCCGACTCATTGCCTTGGTTTCCTATGCAGTTTTATTTCATTAAATAACGGTTTAAGTGAAATAGTTGCAAGACGGTATTTGGTTACTCTTCTGTCTACGGACTTTGCTCACCTTTACTGTCATGAAGTTTTTCTGCAACTCGGAGTTAGAAAAACCTTTGTAAAGATTGTTCTTGTTCAGCCATTAAAAGATAGTTTGGCTGGTTCTTATAATGGGTACCCAGGGAGCTCTTGAGGCAAATTTTGAATTTGGGACAAGAAACTCCTAGGAGGAAGGGGGAGCATGAGTAAGTCATTACCTATCTGTCAATATTAAGTGGATTTTACAACTCCCCTTTCATGACGGCGCTTAAACTATGAGCTCTCTCCACCGATCTGTTTTCGATTACTTCAGATCTTTATAAAATGAACTACAAAAACACAATTTTAAAAACTGGCATCCATCACCAGTGGCTACATCCAAAAGTAAGAAAATAGAAAAGTTGGACCCTAAAGAGCTAGCCTAATTTTTATTGTACATGAATGTCCTCTTCACAAAAAGTCAGCTGGTTTAAATTCATTCTGTTATGATTTGTAATATCTAAATGGAATTTTCTTCAAAGCGCCCTTGATTGATTGACCCTTAGCTGAACGTTTTGTTTTTATTTTGAGGCTGACAATAATGTTTGTTGGCATGTGTTCTGCTTCAACTGCGTTGGGACGCCATGAAGCTATCTTTATGAGTCATCCAACCACA
Organism: Aplodontia rufa; assembly: GCA_004027875.1. NCBI lineage: Eukaryota > Metazoa > Chordata > Mammalia > Rodentia > Aplodontiidae > Aplodontia > Aplodontia rufa. The sequence goes on along the minus strand of PVKS010009080.1, from coordinate 40,635 downwards.
ATACTAAATACATGTCAGCAAAGGAAATATTATCTGAAAAGGGAAAAATCCCTTTGATGTGCTTCAACATGCAGAGATTTCTGCGAGTTTTGGAAGCTCTGCCCGCTTGTAAGGAACGGTGTACGCTTACACATTTTTCCCCCCTTTCGGCCCACTCTGTGCCTCAGAAGACCACCCATTGCTCAAAAACAGTTCTGCTCTTTCAGCGGCAAAGTGTGTCATTTGGTTTTAGCACATTCATTTGCTGGGCGCTGTGTTTATATTAAGGGAAGCCAAACCGAGAGATGAAATGTTACAAGGGTGAAGTACAAAGTAGACTCAATTTTTCTCAAGTTAGGAGATGCCAGTGATTTATAGCTTGCTCCAATTTTGATTTTTTTATGTAGCAGTGGAAAGAATTAATAAAATGCCCAGCTCCTGGAGATGCAGAGGGAGGAAGGGTGGCGAGGGCCGAACAACTGGCTGAAGTTTTTGTCAGATATTCATAGAATGTTGGGGAAAAACATTCTGCTTAGCTAGCAGTGCCCTCATGAGACAGAATGGCAGCAAGCAAGGAAAATAACAAGATAAATGAAATTTTTGCAGCTGCAAGTAAAATATTGAGAATCTGCACTTTTTTTATTGATCTTTATGATCCTATTGCCAAGAGCCACTTTGTGGTGACAAAATATGTTGACAAGTGCATATCTCACTGCCATGAAAAATGTGGAGAAGGATTCGCCTTATGTCTGCAGTGTTGTACAAGGAACAAATTGCCCTGCTACAGCCGATTCCTCACAGAAAGGGGAAATTTAAGGCCCACCAACCCCAAACATTTTTATCTTGAACTTGAAGCTAACATTTGTAGTCATTCTTCATTGAGAAAACTGGTCGCAGTCCCCTCATTTTTTTTTTTAATCTGTAGATTTTTCTTTACAGAACCAAAGCTGATATAAAAAAAAATGTTCATTTCTTGGTACCTTCACTGTATCATTCCAGAGTGTAATCTTTCAGCCAGTGTAAAGTGCTCTTCTTGTATTTATTGAATTTCCATCCATTTCACATAAGAGGGTTTTTCTCTTCTCCTGTATCAAAAAAGGCAGTGGAGAGGATTTTTATTTCTTCTAGTTCTTATATCACAAAGGTGCTTCATTTTTATGTGGGAACTCCCAATGCCAGGTTGCCAGAATACACTTACTGCTTTTCCTTCAAATAAGAGATCAATAGCATTAATTTATATATGAGGTTGAGGCCCACTGTCTTTGCAGCTTGCCAAGAGACAGAATTTTCTCATTAATGTGAGATGGAATTTGTTTTAAATGAACTTTTCCTTTCTGCTGTCTCCTGGGCCAAATATCTGTCTCTTCAAGACCCTCTGTGGAGGCACACTATGGAAATAAACTATATGCTGTTTATCATACTGAGTTACAGGCTCTGATTGATTACTGGGGATAATAAGGTGGGTATAGATTTATCACAAACAAACTGTTTAGGTGGAGCTGGGCAGAAAAATTTCAGGGCAGTAGAAATGTGGTGGGGGCACATGAGTCCTACGTATTACTAAGCTGGGTTTTCTTTTGTTTTGAATAGGTCGAATATATTCTACCGAGCCTGTATAGATATCCCCAGGGGCACCGAGCTTCTGGTGTGGTACAATGACAGCTATACGTCTTTCTTTGGGATCCCCTTACAATGCATTGCCCAGGATGAAAACTGTAAGAATTTGTTTTAGCTCTGAATTCGCATCTCAAAATACCTATTTCAAAAGTAACTTTTTAAGAGTGTTTTTTGAAACTTCTGAAACATGGTTCATTATGATACATAATGCAAACCTTCATAAGTTCACTTTATCATTTTCTTTTCCTTTTATGTTTGCCTTTTTGTAGGGAATATTAACCTGTTCTGATTGGTTCTTCTTTGCCTGTGCAGAATTTCAAAGTCTTTGCAAAAGTTTTAAATAATTACTGACAGCAAAGTGAAGCCAGCTGGTATTCACTAAGTGCCTGCTCTTAAGGGTCTGATTCTGTGCTTGCCACCTGGGGTTATAAGAGCAGCATAAGGTAAAGCTTCTGCTCTGAAAGGATGCACAGTCTTGTTGGACCCACACTCTATGCAAAAATGAAATAATGAGAAGACAGTGGTGTTTGATGAGGGATAACACCTCTGAAGTCACTGGCTAGGTGTGCTTCCTCCTAAGTAGTCATTAGAATGATAGTAAATTCTTTGTCCAAAACCATGTCTAGAACCATGTAATTTTCTCCTATCTTTGTTATCCTACCAACCATTATCTTTAAAGGAATAATCTAACATTTAGGCAAATGTGAACTTGAAGCAATTTTTGCTAAAACTTTGTATTTTTGTTTTACAATTCTTTGGAAAACATTATAATTCTGATGTGCTTCAGTGAGAAACACTGGTTTCAATGATGCTGTTTTCTTGTCACTAAATTGACTAATCTGTGAACTGGTAAATTGACATTATGCTCCAAAAAGAAACAGAGACAACAGATCTATTTAGTTAATGAATAGTCCACTTCATTTTGAAAGAAAGTGTTATTCTCTTTTTCTCTTCTCCATTTACTCTCTCAGTCACACGTGACTCTGATAAAAATGCTCACATTACTACTGGTTAAGATGCTGATGATCAGATATTTCTTTCTCATGTTGTCTTCAATTTCTTTGTAAAAAGTAAAGTCCTCAAAAAGCCTATTACTATCAACTTTCTTTTTCTATTTTACCCTAACCCCAAACCAATCTCAAATAAAAAAATGAATCTTTGGACATATGGCACATTCCTCTTACCAAGTTTCCATTGGAAGGTTTCTATTCTGCAGTGATACTCCTATTTGAGGGAGTGTCTGTTTTCATAGGAGGAAATTTCAGTGTTGGACACGGCTGTGCGGTCGGTGCTAAAGGCAGATATGCACATGGAGGCCACTGGGCTCTGCCTTGCCCAGAATGGCTCCAAGCCCTCTTCCCCCAAAACTAGATCTAGGGCCATGCACAGAACAGCTCCAGTATCAGCCCCTGATCTGCTGACACGGGCTCATCTGAACATGAAACTTTAGCATAACCTCACCTCGTAAAGTAGGGAGTTTGATCCAAAGGAATTCCAGAAATCCTGAGGTCCCCCTTTAACAAAACCTGCTATAGACTCTGAAAATGTTAGGCTGTATGTGCAGAATATCTGGGAATAAACACCTCAAGGCCTAGAGATCTAAAGCAAACAGCTCACTGTCTTTAACATTCATTCATCCATTCATTGCTCAGAAATTCATTGAACACCTCCCATGGGCCAGTGTCTTTGAGAGTTGATATAGATGTAGGAGTGAATAATCTGGCAAGAATTCCTGTCTTCATGAAGCTCACATTCTAGCAGAGGGTGGGATTTCACAAATATATAAATAGTTGGTCAGATGGAAATGTGTCATGGAGCTAATAAAGCAGAAAAATGAGGAAGTGGGACCAGGAGTTGGGAGTTGCGGGTTCAAGGAGTGACTAGGGAAGGCCTCAATGGGGAGGTGGGCTTTGGGAAAAGATCTAAGGAGGTAAAAGCACAAGAAGCGCACTGCAGACAGCTGAACTCAAAACACACATGCCCATAACGGGAGGAGCATCACAGATATCAGCTTGGGCATGGTAGAGTGAGTGAGGGGAGAAGATAAGTCTGGTACGGGTGTGGAGGCCATTGTCAGTACCTTGGCTTTCACTCTGCATGAGCCAGCATGGAGCTGATGTGGGGTTTCAAGCAGCGGAATGAGATGAGCTGAATGAAGTTTTAACATTGGATTATTCTGTCTACTGAGTGGGAGTAGGAAGTGAGGGGTGAGAGTAGAGCAAGGAATCGGTTAGAAGCTCCTGCAGGAACCCAGTGGAGAGATGACGGTGGTTTGGACCAACATGGAAGCGGTGGAGGTAGTGAGAAAAAGTTGGATTGTGAACATATTTTGAAAGTAAAGGGAACAGCCTTTGCTGACACATTAGATGCTGTGAAAAAGAGGAGTCAAGATAATCCCAAGGTTTTGGTCTGAGGAACTGAAAGGATAGCATGAGTGTTTACTGAATTCTGAGACAGAAAAGGGAACTATGGAATGATTGCCTGTCTTACCTTTGACATGGGTCTGGATGAGGAGTCCCAGCTCCCCACCTTGCTTCCAGTTTACCATGATGTGACAAGGACGGAAAGGATTAAGGGGTTGGTGTGGGGCATTTGGGGATTTTTTTTGGGCTCACTGCCACCTGACAATGGGTGTGGTCAATAGTGTACCATGTGGTCTTCAATTCAGGGCTGCAGTGCCATTGAAAACATACTTTCTGGACACACCATATGGTTTGCCCTTCAGTCCTTCTTTCTCCCGTGGTCCCACCTGTGTGAAGCATTCTGGAGGTTGCTGATTAGAGTGTTGAATCAAGTCCACCAGCGCCTATATGGTATTATTTAGCACTTGAACTTCTTGAAAGAAAATTTCAAAGCCGTAGCAGTTTGAAGTACTGAGGATTCAGTAGGAAAACTGAGCAGCTTTTTAGGTTCAGTTCAGGGTTCTAAGTAAGAGTTAAGGGGAATTTAAAAAGGATTAAGTCATAGACTAAAAGGCTCAACAGTGACAATGCCTCTTTCCCCCAGAGGGTATTATAGGAATTTTATTTCAGTTCCTGTCTCAAAGTCATATATCTGTCATGTGATTGGCCACCCAAGAAACCAGCAGAAGGCTTCATCAGATAGTGTGGGGGAGATAAATGGCCTTAACTCTAAGATAGATTCCCATCCCATATGATTCACTGAGACCTGGGAATGCTTTATAATTCTGTTCCTTATTCTGTGATTTAAAAGCACAAATGTGTGAAAGGGCATGGACGGAGAATTTAACCCATAGCCTTCCACAGCTTTGAGTAATTTAAATCATCTCAACTGGATCAGCAATTTGAAGATCGTTTTCATACTATAAGCTAGCCAGCAAATAGATTAGGTTCCTTAAAATGAAGCTTTTTGAGACCAAAAACTGACTGATAAAAATACATACACAGAGCCTCTTTCCGTTGCCATGCCCATGATAAACAATTAATGAATACTCAAGGGGTAAATATGGAGAATTTCTATTGCCATTATTAGAAGAGATTAGATGCATCAGCCGGATTTTTCCTTGTTAATGAAATTGATACTGGGACCAAGACATTCAAGGAAAATATGATTTTACTTAGCAAATAACACTTATTAAGCACTTTCATTTATAAAAATATCATTTTCTTCCCATGGTACTTTCAACATTGAAAGCACGCATTTCCTGTTGAGCATGTGTGGTGGGCTCAGGCCGGGTTAGCGCCCCCCTTCGTCAGTGGCCCGCAGCAGTGGGATGTGCTGGGCACACTCCCTGCCAGACAAGCCAGTGAAAGCCGCCTGCACTGAGAGAGAAGTCAGGGTTTCACACAGGCATTTGGGTTCTGGAAGCAATTCCTATGCTATTTTCTTTTTAAAGAATCATAGTTTTACATGTAATGGAGCTCCAAAGAGAGAGCCCCTTCATCCACTGTGGGCCTTTCAAAAGAGCCTGAAGGAACGCTGGTGCCGACAGATGGCATCCGCAAGAAGGACTGAGGTTCCCCAAAGCTTCCAGTGGGGGATTAGCTCCTGCGGAGTGTAAAGACCATGGTGCATTCATATTCGTTTCAGAGGAAATTAAAAAAAAATCCTGGGAATAAATGTTAAACAAGTCTTCCTGCTGCTTTTTCTGTCTTGACATGTGAAGCTGAGGTTGCAGAATGTGAAACTCGATGGCAACGCGGGAGTTGCACTCAGTTAGATCCTGCCTCAGGGAGGCCTGCCTGTTTCTTTTGATTTGAAAGAAGAGAAAATAAAAAGGGGCACCTCTGCACGGTGCCTCTCATCCCTGCCCTCCCACCAACAACAGGAAAGCAGGCCCGAGTAACGAAGGCCCTGCTCAGGCCTTACCCATTGTGATCTTTAGTTCAATGCAACAGGCATGTCCTGCAGGAACGCCCATTTGCGGGCTCCAAGGAAAGCATGGTGGTGGTTTGCAAAACTCACGCCCTGTCCTAAGTTGAAAAGGACAGAAGCTGCATTAGTACACAACTTCAACATAAGGCACTATTCTGCATGAGGTGGCCACAGCACTGAGCCGGAGCTGGGGGTGTTAGCCTGAGCATGAATGGGAGGAGCCAGAGTTCAGGCCTGTGTACAGAGGGGAGCAGGGATTGGATTCCTTATATAAATCCAGAAATGGGAAAGTAATACCCTGTCCCTCAATAGTGACTAGGAAAACTAGAAAATGTTGCCTTTAAGCCAGGAGGTCAAGGAACTGTCCCATCTTGGGTCATGGTGAAAACAGTCATATTCTAAAAGCTAGTTATAGCTCTAGGATGACATGGAGCTTGGTTTTCCCCTACCTGCCAGTTATAGGACTCCTGGGTCAAGAAACTAAAATTCGGTCTAGAACTAGAGAAACATTTAAGTTTCTAGAAAAAGCAAAGGAGAAATGACCTCTGCATCTGCACAGGGATGCCTCTGCATCTGCACAGGACTCCAACAGAAGGTAGCAACCCACTGAAAATGTGTTCACAGAGAAGAATAACAGGAGCTAGGGAACACCACTGTCACGAGAGGTGTGATGGTTAGGGTACTGTAGGATGCTAACCTACCTCCCAGCCTTGCTGCAGGATTGAGGTACTCACTCCCCCAGTTGATGGGTATGTAGGAGGGTGACATCTCCCCTATGAGCTTTCCTCCAGGAATTACCTTCAGCAAAGAAAGCCACCCTCCTCATAGTCCCTGCCCATGCCGTCCATGTGGGTCAGTGTGAGGTGAAAGGGACCGATTCCATTTTTCCTCAAAGCAAGACAGCTCTGAGGGACATTCCCAGCTCCAGAGCTGTTAAAATCCTCTCTTGGCCCAATCCAGTTCACCTCACTCCCCAACAGGTATTGATCCTGAGAGCACTCCCCAGTGAACCGCCTGGAGACAGAGCTCCATCTCCATTTGAGTCTGTTTTGCAGGGAACCTGACTTTAGACAGGTATTTCCTGATTTGCATTTTCAATCCAGACCTCTGTACTGAGCCCCAGTTTCCTGCCCTACCATCTCCTTAACATCTCCACTTCCATGTCTCATATCTCAAACTAAACCTAGTTCAACAATCACCTTGTTAACTCCCTCCACGCCGCTCCCCCAGTTAACTCACTCCCATTCATCCAGTTGGTCTCTCTCTCGAAACCTGGACACCCCCCTCTTGCTTGCCCTTCCATCAGCAAGTCCCATTGATTGTGTTCTTAATGCTTTTCTTCTCTTTATCTCTACCGCCAGCACTCTGATCAGCATCACTGTCCACTTGGCCTGCACCACTGCAGCAGCCTCCCATGTCCCCAGCACTTTTCCTCCTTCATATCACAGCATCCAGAGTGAAGTTTCATTGATTTGCTTATTTTGTTTCACTTTATCCACTTGTTTTGCTAACAGGTCATTCATTCCCATAGATCAAAGTCCAGAAAGTCCCATGGACATGCAAGTATCCTTGCAAGAGACAATCCGTAGCATTGACAGATTCTAAGCTATTTTTTTCTAGAGGTAATTTTTGTCCACTGTCCCTCTCTGGTTCCCATTCTCCCCCTTCCCCTTTATATACAAGCAGTAGCATGCAATCTACATTGTCCTACGCCTCACTGTTTCATTTATCACTGTACACCGATGATGCATTGGAAGCACAAATCTGATCTTTTCACATCCTTAGCTCAAAACCATTTTTGGTTTGCTATGCCGTATATGCTAAATACTCAGTTCCTTAACATGGTATCCTATGGACCACATGCCGTCTCTGGAAACATTTTGCATGGCCCACATAGTATTTTGCAATTTAGAATCTAAAGATCTTTCCAGTGGCTACACTGTATTCAGTTGGCCAAAAAACGTCTCTGCCCTCTGTTGTGTGACCTGCCTGGACCACCCCAACACTTGTTTGCCTTCCCCGCCCACCTTCCACAGGTGCTGGCAACTGGGTTGGTTTTCTCTCCAGCCCTTGCTGCAGCCCATCTCCCCTGCCCTCTCTGGACCCTTTGTTCTTTAGTTGCTTCAGTGCCCTGGCCTCCCAGCCCTCAGCACATCTCTGCAGCAAAGCTGCCAGTGTTTCCTTCGCCTCCTTCCTATCCCCCTGGTGCCTGCCCACCCTTCAGGACTTGGATTCCCTCATACCCTTAGTTTAGCTGATACATGATTTCCTGGCACTCCTTATAGCACTTTTTTTTTTTTTTTTAAAGAGAGAGGGACAGTGAGAGACAGAGAAAGAGAGAAACAACTTTATTTAGTTTTTCACATGGCCTTAGTTGCTCCAACACTCAGTTGTGTACGTGGTGCTGGCGTTTGAACCTGGGTCCTCGTGCTTGCCAGGCAAGCACTGAAACCACTGAGCTACCACTCCAGCCCCACCTTACAGCACTTTTAACGCTTGTAGTAACTGTATTTTGTCAATTTTAAAATTCCTGTGTTTCATATTTTCATCTTTCTGAAATTGGCAGGTATCTTGCCAATGAATGATGATTTATACTTACAATGGTGCAATTCATGGAATTTTGGATTTGATGAAATGGAGTAAATGTTTATCTGCAAACTGTCTGTTTCATTTCTGTCTCTCTCACTGGAGTTTAAGTGCCAGGAAGGGAGGGATTGTGAGCTTTATTGTTCGCCTCTATCCTCAGCACCTGGGACCAGGGGAGACATGTAAGAGATGCTCGTTAGGTATATGTGGACTGAGTGGGGAGAAAAATAAGACTATTTTACGGATCCCGAATCTCCCTCTCCCAGAGTTTTAACTGTCCAGATTTGATGAGTTCATCCTTTTTCTAGGCTGTATCCTTCAAGGCTTTATATTTTCTCCCCTCTTCTTTGTCTATAGACTGAAGAGAGTTATTAGCTCAGTTTCACTTTGTGCAGAGGCCGCTTCATCTTTTCATGTTTGTTAGCCATTTCTGGCCTTTGTATGGTCTTTCCTGAGTCTGGGAATTTTCTGATTCATTCCCTGTTCCCTTTGTGATAATTTCCTGAATCTGGTTAAAGCTTTTGATTTGCCACAGCCAGTGAGGCTGATGTTCACTAGGAATGATCTGTGTCTTCGGAGAAGTTCTGCTTTTTACCAAAAAAAAATTTTTTTTAGACTTTTGTAAAAATTATTCATTCCTATCATTACTTGCTTTCTTCAAATTATACATTGTTTCATTTGGTAGGATTGACTTTATTCCTGAATACAGTAAAGTGCCGCACCCAGAGTAGAATACAGGTGCAAGTATTGCTACCTGTTGCTGGAAAGCATTTTATATTCATTTTGGGGTTTAATGGAAAAGAAAATAATAAAATGGAGAATAATTTTATTCTAACCATCCCCATTTTTATTCTCCAAATGCATGTGTTATTGTTATTTCACTGCATTATCATAAATTCAGATCCCATAAACTTGCAATTATTACACACATTTGTAGATATATAAATGTAAATTTTTATTACCATTTTACTTTGGTCATTAAACTTACAAAATTTATTGGCTGACAAATTTCTTGGTTTCCTTATAAATATTATGTGATCTTAGCAATTTAAAAAAATCAACCAATTAGGTTACTTTCTAGGAGCATAAGTGGGAAGTCATCTATACTCACCATACCCTTTGAATTACTTTCCCTAAATGCATGTTATTCCTCTTTCCAACAGTGAAGCTTCTAGCCACTTTTTCCTGCTCTGTGGTGTTGATGACCTCTTCATTCTGCTGTCTTCTGCCTGTGCATTCCTTCCTGCTAGTTAGAAATTTCCTGGCCTGAAAGACCTGAGTGTCGCCTGGAGACTCGAGGGTTTCCCTGTGCTTTGCCCCTTCTGGATTACTAAACAAGATGGTTTCCATCCTGATCTCTCATGATGCTGCTATTTTTATTTTTTATTAAAACCAGGCCCAAACATAACAAAACATCCCTCCTTATTTTTCAGTGCTTATTTAAAATGTAACAATCTGTGTGCAATAAAAGATTTTTGAAAGCCAGAGGATTGTCCACCAATTCCATATTGATAATAGATATTTGTTTTAAAGAAAGAGGGACAGTGAGAGAGAAAGAGAAAATCGATTTTATTTAGTCAGAGAAAAGAAGGCCACATGAAGGGGTTGAATTCGTGTCCTTGCACATGCCAGGCAAGCACGGTAACCACTGAGCCACTGCTCCAGCCCCTTGAATACATCTTTTGGCCTCAGAAGTTCAAATAATACATAAATATTTATATTTAAAATAGATATGCACAAAATACATATATGTGAATATTTAACTATACATATAACTTACGTGTACATAGAACAGATGTGATTTGATGTATATGATACACACACACAACACTCTGTACTACCTGTAAAATTGTCCTTTGTATTTTTGAACACAGGTAGTGAGCAAAGATGATATAAGACTGTTTTTAGAAACAAAATTTCCTGAAAGTTTTAAAGGTAAAACCTTCCAGCCTCCAGGTATCCCTTTGAATGTGTGACTCTGAGCAAGTTACTAGACCTTCTTGAGATTCCATTTTTGTCATTTGTAATGAGAGAGAGAAGGATTAGATCTATGATTCTGAACCCTGATTTCACCTTAGAATCACTTAGGGAAGTTTTAAAAATGTAGATACTGAGACCCTTCTGAAAAACTGATTTAATTATTAAAAATTCTCCTCTGTGGATCTAATGAGCAGTAGCCAGGTCAAGAACTACTAACTTGACATACTTCAGGTTCTTCTAAGTGTTCAAGCCCCTTGCTTTATTTTCGCCTCTTAAGACAAGATGGGTTGAGCTGAGAGACCTATAGACAGGGCTGTTCCTCCTATTGGATTTGTTGAGCACACGTGATTTTGCAAATCACTGAGATAAAGAGTCCCGAGGCAGCACCCCAACCCTTTTCTGTCCCCACACATGTCATACGCCTGCCCCATCAGGCACGGAGCCTCCTGGCAGTCATAGTCCTCTTCTATTCTCTTTTCATAGTTGAGGAGGTTGAGTGTTCGTGCTTTAGCATTCCAGCATTGTCTGTGGTAGGGCAGGATGAGAACTCGTGGTTGGTGCGTTTCCTCGCATGTGGTCCTGAACCAGTGGCTAATGGCCATAGTTTTCATGGTTTTATTACTTGACATCACCAACCTTTTTGCCAATCGTCCTTTTTAAAATTTTGCTCTCTAATTTCATTCTCTTGACCACCCTATAACCTTTAATCTCTTTGACCCCCAAAAATGACCAACAAGTTCATTATTTTGACATGGTAGTCACTTCAAAAAAATAAGTCTGTCATGTAGGTTCTAATTACCTTTGGATCTGTGGATTGACCAGTGAATACTTGATAAATACCAGAACTTTTAGAAAAGGACAATACATTTCAAGTATATTAGATTTCACTCAACAAAATGTTTCTTATTTCCAGTTCTTCCTCCATTTCCACTGCCACTATCCTGGCCAATCCCACTCATTCTAGTCTCTTCTTGTATCATAAGAAGGATGGCTACTCTAGCTGTCAGACGCTGTGTTGTGTGTTCTCATTGTCACACTTAACTCTCACAAAAGGAGATTGAAAGATGAGGAAGCAGCCTCCTGGCACTCTGCTGTTGACCTTGGGTGAAGCTCCTCAATACCATCTATGCATTATCTCATTCAATCCTTAGAGCAGCCAGTTTTCATTTACCAAGGACTAAATCATAGATTTTGATGTTCCGTACTAACCCACAGTCACAAGGCTAGCAAACAGCAGAGTTAAAATCTAGGCCATCTCAACCACTAACCTATGCTGCTATTACTTTTAGGATTATTACTACCACGGTTCTCATTTTACAGAAGGGGAAAACTGGGCCACAGGGTGCTTGAATAACTCACCTGAGATCACCAGGCTAATAAAAGGCAGAGTCAGGATTTGACCTTAGGTCTTTCTGATTCCGAAGCCCAAACTGCAAGCACCCTCTTTGCCTCCCACTCCCACTTTTCCCTGCTTATTCGTCTGTCAATCATGCTTCTCTCAGGCCCTCCCGGAACAGATTCTTTTTTTCTTGTTATTCATCTGCCCAGAATCAGCCCATGTCTGTTTCCTCTGCCTAACTATTTCTTCATTTTAATTATCTATTTGGACTTTTGTGGCCCTTTGATGTCTGTCCCTCCACCCCTATTTCTTGTCCCCCCAACTATTATCCCCATAGTGTCTGCTGGGTCAGCTCTGTCTCCATTACTAGCTGTCAGCATGCTAGGCTTCTTCTGTCTTCAAGTGTCTTTCTTCTTCTTCCCTTCATCTCTTCAACCAGCTTTTCCTAAATACCTGTTGTGAACTGACATTCTTCACCTAGTCAACCAAATCCACAGCTCAAGGCCACCTTCTCTGGGAAGCCCCTGCTCAGCTGCTCTCCTTTGCTGGCCTCCCAATCAACTGCCAGCAAACAGGGTGCAGTGTGGGAGCCTCACAATGGATTTTTGTGTTTCAAGTCACAAGTGAACTCTGAAAGCAAAGCCCATGTAAGAACCATCCTAAACATATGGTAGCTGCTTAATAGATGGGCAACAGATCAGTTATTAATTTGTTTATGGTTGTTTTCTCCTTCAAATTGTCTGTTATTATGTGGATTTTGAGTCTAGAAAAAAGCCCAAGTTTTAAAATTAAAATTTAAAATGCTAATTTCAACATTTAAATATTAAAATGTCAATTTAAATGACTTTTTAAAGTATGTGTTATTGTGTTTATTTTAAGGGCTAGTAAAACTGATCTCCTAAAACTATTGCTGTTCTCCTAGTAAATGTCCCTTCAACTGTAATGGAAGCCATGTGCCGACAAGACGCCCTGCAGCCCTTCACCAAGAGCAGCAAACTCTCCCCCGCCACCCAGCAGCGCTCCGTCGTTTTCCCACAGACCCCCTGCAACAGGAACTTCTCCCTCTTGGATAAGTCTGGGCCCATCGAATCAGGATTTAACCAAATCAACGTGAAAAACCAGCGAGTCCTCGCCAGCCCAACTTCCACAAGCCAGCTCCACTCGGAGTTCAGTGACTGGCATCTTTGGAAATGCGGGCAGTGCTTTAAGACTTTCACGCAGCGGATCCTCCTCCAGATGCACGTGTGCACGCAGAACCCGGACAGGTAACCCTGACTCCCACTGCTCACGCTGTGTTTGCTTAGTGAGACCCACTGTTTGCCTTGCTGCCAGCTTCCAGTCACCGCCTCCAGCCGCACCTCGGGGAAAACCCTGTGCTAAGAGGTGTCTGCATTCTGGAAGGCCGGAGAGTAATGTTAGGCCACTGCTTGCCTCTCTGGTTTATGAGGGCTGCACAGACAGGTCGGTGGCTGCAGAGAGGAATCTGCACTTTTATCCAAACAGTTCTGTCCGAGTTTAAAAGGGAGCAAAATAGAAGGAACATTTATGAATATCATAGGTGGAAAAATGAAGTCAGGATAATTAGAATCCTCTCTGTCTTCCAAAGATAATATAGCTGGCTGCTCTGCAGCTGTCACAGTCATTTCAGAGTTCACCTCCAGTGTGCCGTGGGTATGAACTTAATTAAGTACTAAGAGGTAATGAATTGGAATTTTTTGCTTAGTACTATTTTTCTTCAGAGCATGCAAACCCATAAATCCTGCAAAGCTGTCAAAAGGAAATACCTGCTCTGCTAGTGATGTGGAGGAAAACAGATGCCACTTATTCAATAAACTAATATCCACACAGAAGAAAAATGTTGACTAGATACCTCAGAGTCAAAGTTGGTTTGAAAGTTTGTCAATAAAGAATTTTATGGCCATGAACTGAGGATGAAATTTAGCTGAACAAGTGAATTAAAATTTCAGGTACTCTGACGAGTGGCACAGTAGATATAATGGAACTATTATTTATGAATCAAAACTGGTTTATTCGACAGTCCTGATAGCTGGGAGTGCAAAAGACAAAAATCAAATTAATTCAAAAAGAAAGGATTGCTTGTGTTTTATCTCTCCTACATGTCCTATGAAAACTTGATTAAAAGCAAAATATCTAAGAATAGCATTAAAATGCACTTTGAATATAAAAAAGCCAATAATTTTTGGAACTAGGAGACTTAGAAGCTGGATTCCTGAATTATTTTCTTAATTTTGCCGCTAATTAACCTTAATTAAGCAATCCACCTAACTCTCTTTACCTAATAATACCTGCTTAGCTCTTCCCTCCCAGGTCTGCAGGATGCAACAGCGTGCCTGGAAAATCCAATCAAGGGCAAAGATGGAGGTGTGGTGGAAGGGGATGGATATATTCTAAAACAATAGTTTTAGGGTACATATACACATTTGCAGGTACATACATTTTTTGTGCCATTCTAGAAATCGTGTGCTTGACATCAAGCCTTGCTATAACTAATTTTTGTTTTTTAAAGAGAGAGGGATAGTGTGTGTGTGTGTGTGTGTGTGTGAGAGAGAGAGAGAGAGAGAGAGAGAGAGAGAATAATTTTTATTTAGTTTTTCATGTGACTTTCATTGCTCTGACATTTAGTTGTGTATGTGGTGCTGAGGTTTGAACCCAGATCCTTGCACACACCAGGCAAGTGCCATAACTGTTGAGCCACTGCTCCAGCCCCCTTGCTATAACTAATTAATGCTGAAACATGTAATTAGGGCTGTGAAGATAGCTGTGTTTTACTGAAGGTATCAACAGACTTGTACATCTTAGAACTTTTGGCCTTAGAGGTGATAGAAAAGTTTGCAAATGTTTTTCCTCATTCAGAAAGAATTTTTTAAAAAAAGTTTGCCTTCCTTGAAAATAGTCTCAAGATACATCTATTCTAAGTTTGCAAAGCACTTTAGTGATTTTTATTAAAACATACAAGATGTGGGAGCTGGAGTAGTGGCTCAGTGGTTATGGCGCTTGCCCGGCATGCATGAGTACATGGGTTCAAACCCCAGCACCCACGTACACAGCTAAGTGTCAGAGCAATGAAGGCCATGTGAAAAACACAACAAAAAGTTGATTCTCTATGTCTCTCTCTCTCATTGTCCTCTCTTAAAAAAATATATATGTATATATGATGCATTAAAATCTTCTCATAAAGTTGCTTTTCAAATTGAGTTCAGATGTATGGATCTATTATTGGCAAAGGTTTGTTGTAGTCTTAGCAACTGAGTATGCAAGGTAAAACGAAATTATCGTTGAAAGTTTCTGGATATTGGAACTGATATGATTTCATGGTGAATGTCATTAAAGCAATTAAACTATTAAAGGTTAACAGAAAGATACTGAAACAGACTGTTTTGTCTGACCCAGTTATATTTAGAAACCATGTGTGTATTATGGTTTAAATCCTTGTGAAGCTTATCATGTAAAATTATAGTGTCATAATTTGTAACATATCCATGAAAATTTTCATAAAATACCTAAAAATTAGTTTGTGTGTGCAAGATATTACAAGATCCACCTGCATTAGAGATTGTCAGATTAGTGCTGATTCTAAGATAATTTAGAGTTATTGGAAAAACCTACCTGGCATGAGACTCCCAACCTGTGCTAGGTCCTAATGGGCTTATTTGACTCAGACACCCTCGTACACTGTAACCAGACTGGTGAAGTAATGGGTGTTTATTATCAAAGTTAATAGTCAGCATGGGATCAAATTACTCAAGCAACAGGTTTCCATTTCTCCCTTCCCTGTATTTTGTTGGTGAAGATTTGAGCAGTGGTTAACATCATGCATGAATAAGTTAAAATTAAAATATGACTTCTAATCATCAGTCCCTTCATAGGCAAAGTGATAAAGTGTAGAGTTTCTTAATAAGACTGGGGAGCTACTTGAATCTAAGTCCATCACATCTAAGTTGATTATAGGAGAAATAAGAGAAATAGAGGGAGATACCCAGGCGCTTTGATCTCCTAATTTCATTTTAGCTGCATAATTTGCTTTTAGTTTGTAGGACTGGAATAACTCTTTTCTATTCCAGAACCCAGGATATTTTCTTGGTACCAGAAAGTTTGGAAGTAAAAGATACTCTCATAATTCTTAACTACATCAGTGAATTGCTACATAGGAGAAATGTACAGAACTACAATGAAACATCAGATTTATTCATGATAATTGCTAAATTTGGAAGCTTATCTGTTATGAATGTGGAAATGTATAGTTGCTGAATATGCATATGTTCTTTGGCGATTGACTCTGTAATTCAACTGAGCTTTAGTCTTTGAAAGTTTGTGCCCATTCATCTATATACACTTGTTCCTCAGTATCTGGGGGATTAAGTCCAGGAGCCCCCACTTGGCAGATACCAAAATCTGTGCATGCTGAAGTCCCTCGTAAAAAACGATGTAGAATGTGCATATAACCTATGCACTTCCAGCTGTGCATTTTCGGTAATCTCTAGATCACTTATAATACCTCATGCAGTATAAATGTTATGCAAATAATTGTTATTTTGTCTTGTTTAGGAATAATGACTAGAAGAAAGTCTGTGCATGCTCAGCACAGACACTTTTTTGTTTCTGAACATTTTCAGTCTGCAGTTGGTAGAATCCATGGATGCCAGATCGGCATCTATGAATAGTGAGCCAACTTTCCAGTGAAAAAGTTTATCAGAAACCATTTCCTTTCTGTTTGAAACACCTCAGTGCTTTTACTTTGATAACAAAATCTTGCTGGAACAAGAGACAAGAAAGGGACACACAGAAGAGAAATCAGAAGGTAAAAGGTTAAAGTTTCAAAAAGGTCCAAGTTGAAATATGCTGCTGAATCTGAAGTACAAAAGATTTTTTTTCACTCAACAGACTGAATATTTGACCGTGAAATCCCAGACAACTGAACCTTCATCAAAGACAGTTGGTGTGTCTAAGTTCATGAGCTTTTTCATGTCAGGTATCTTCCAAAAGTCTATGCCTTGATACAAGGGAAAGAAATCTGTGGGTACCCAGCAACGCCACCAGAACCATTTCCCACCACTGAATGCAGAAAGAACTTCTGTATGACCTGGCAAAGTGGGAATCAACCTTAAAGATAAAAACATCCACGGGGTCTTGGAACCATGGAATTGCTATTTCATGATTTTTTAAATTCTATTAATATTGAACAAACAAAATAAAAAATCTCCTTTTCCTTTTTCTCAGGCTTCTTCTATTTCCCTCTGAGTGGATTCAAAGGCTAGAAGCTGTTGGAATCTAGATCAACCAAGATTTTAGAGACTGTCAGCATTTGAGTTTTTGTATAAGCTTATTGTGTAGGAGAGGGCAGTTTGGCTCTCTTTTGCTTGAACCAGGAGTTAGAAATCCCTTTTCTGTTTCTCTGATGCAGAAACTCTCAGTGGTCCCACTGGGGCACTGGGGAGTGGGAAAGCCAATCAAAGCCTTCTAACACAGTGGATTATTTTATGATGATTATGTTCTCTTTTATTTTTCATAGACAGTGTCTTTATAATGCTTCTTTATTTTGCATCTTTTTTTCTTTTCTTTCTCCTTTTTGATTGTTTGTGCCACATGGGGACAGTCTGCCTTCAGCCCCCTGGGTACACCATCAGCTGCTCACATATGTATTTAAATATCACTGTTTGTAATTGGATGTGGTGGTGCCAGAGGGGAACAGGACTTTAAAAGGTGCTGTTTAATGGGAGGAACCTGGAGATAATCCATCACCATAATAGTTTCTTGGAAGGTATGGATGTTCTTGTATTCCATCCTCTTTCTGCCCCTCTCCAACCAAGCGTGAAGGTTATCTTCTTTCTGGTTTTCAGTGTTCCTCAAACCCTTAGGTTCTGCACTTTGTCACTTTTCTGAATCTTCTTCTCCTTACATAGAGCTAAGTTTTTTTTCCTACTTCACCCAGCCAGCAGTGACTTAAGCAGGGTCCCTTTGAAGTCTTGGGAGATTTGCACTTCAGCTGGGTGATGTGGAGCAAGGAGAGACTGTAGCTCCAACTGAATAACTTTGTCCTGGAGGCTTTCATTCCATAAAAGAAAAATCAAAGAAGGATTAATAATTTTAAACCAAACCACACTTAATTTTGTTAAATGTTTCATCCTTTTCCTGTGTGTACACTAAACCAATTACAGATTTTAAGCAAATGAATTGCACATTTTCCTGGCGTAATCTTTGGCAGAGGAGCTTCCAGTGACAGAATGCCAGGAGATGTACAAAGTCATCTCACTGCTTGCTTTCTGCTTAAAAATTTACTAGCATTGATATATGCTAACTAAATCCAACCACACTTTGTTTTTCAGTCTTTTTTGTTGTTGTTGTTGAGTGTGGAGCACTTTCTAGGTTTTTCTTGAAGCTTGATATTTCTGTGTTGGAACCGACCACAGGACACTATTTAAATTAATAAGAATTAAAATAATACTTAAGTTTCTCAGGTGTACTAGACACATTTCAAGTGCTCAACAGCTCCATGTGGCTAATGGCTCCAGTACTAGAGTAACTCAGACCTAGAACTCCCCAGCCTTGGACACTACTTCTAGAGGTCTCAGTTGCAACAAACACACAAGATACTTGTAGCTGCAAAATGTTATCCCTTTGTGTTTGCTTTGAGAATGCTGCAATGTTGTATGTGCATGATGAGTTTGCAGAATAAAGCCCTTCAGAAAGGAGGTTCCCAAATGCAGTGATGTGAGATGCTGAAAAGAAAAAAGCTAAACACAGCACCCGTGGATGTCAGTCCTCGTGTGCTTCTTCTCATGGGACACATCAAAGGGAGACAGAACTTTGTAGTTAAGATTGATTATATCCAAATCAATCTTTTCTTTTTGCCATACTTTGAAAAATTGATGGAAATGCTGGTCATTAAAATAAAAAGCTAAGCAATGGAGATTAATTTTGTGTACCAAAGGCCCTCTGTTGTAAGTTGGGATGTGGAGAGATAGAGTGTGCTAATACAAATATTCTCACGTAGTACATAACTTTACTCCTACAGCTCAAAAGAAGTTGTGACACCTGAAATTGATGTTTTCTAAGCTTTGCTTAAAACTTAGTTCTCTCTTGAATGTATTCCTGTGCCCTTAGGTTAAACCCTAAATACATAATAATTTTTAAAATTACTTTTTGATTATTTAATTTTTATTTTTTAGAGCAATATAGTTTTACATAGTAGTTGGGTTCATTTTGACTAAATCATACATGTATAGAATTTGATTTCAATCCCAGTTTCCCTCCTTTTTTCCCCTCCTCCCCTCCTTCTATTCTTCCTCTACTCTGTTGATCTTACTTTCATTTATTTATTTATTATTTTTTTATTAAAGAAAGAGGGGACATTGAAAGAGACAGACAGAGAGAATCAATTTTTATTTAGTTTTTCACATGGTTTTCATTGCTCCGAGACTTCGTTGTGTACGTGGTGTTGGGGTTTGAACTCACATACTTGCGCATGCCAGGCAAACACTGCAACTGCTGAGCCACCGCTCCAGCCCCTGTTTATTATTTTTGATTGGTACTTTCTACATATAAAGTTGAAATTCCCTGTGGTTTATTTATATATGCATACAATGTGATTTGCTTTGATTTATTCCATATTTCCTCCTCTTTCCAGTGCCTCCTCCCTTCTTCTCCATCTCCCTCTACTCCACTGTTCTTCTCTGTATCTTTATGATATTTGATCCCCTGCCACCACCTTTTCCCTTATTTTTCTCTCTTCCACATGTGAGAGAAAACATTTGACTCTTGATTTTCTGAGTTGGACTTATTTCATTTAGCTTGATGTTCTCCATTTCTCTCCATTTACTGCAAATACCATAATTTCATTCTTCTTTATGTCTGACTGAAACTCCATTGTGTGTATATAACACATTTTCTTGTTGATCATTTTATTTTATTCACCTTAAAAGAAAATCTGAAGAAACAGGAAAAGAAAGTTTGAAGGAATATGTGCAACTTCTGTGCTTTCTGATGGCTAATTTCCTATAAATTTCTAGAATGAGGTGCTCTGTTATAGTAGCAAGTGATACTTAAGCTATAAATTCTACTGAAATCAACCTCTGCAAAGGTGAATGTGACCAGATGATCTAAAATCTTATTCAAGGCACCTAAAAATGAAGGCATACAGCTTTGCTTTTTTAAATTAACTACAGTAAGGTTTAGTCCTGCATTTTTGGTACTATTTTCTTGTTGCTTGAAATTCTCAACTTTTTCCCAATACATTAAATTTTCCTTATTCCAGTGAGCTTGTGCACACACAGCAAACAAGCACATAGAAAGCTCTGCTTCTCTCCAGGGAGCTTACTAGTACCCACAATGCAAGATATCGTGTTGGTGATAATGTGTCTTATAAGGCTGTTTTGGATTCACCTTTCCTTGGTATTACCTTGATATTAGAGTTCGACTAAGCCTCTCTGTGGTCATTTCTGCTCTTTTGTGTGTAAGTCTTTGCCACTGTGACGATTAACATAAAAAGGATGGATTAACTTCTGACTGTGGGAAATAAATCAACCCAACTTTTGACAGCAGAATTAGAAAAAAAAAAGAAAAGATTAATTGGTTTTATTTAGTGGCTTATTGTTTATAGTGATAGCTATTAAAAATAGATAACCAGAGGCTAATAAATGTTAATGGTTCCTTCACTATTAGAAAAATCAATTGTCAGTGGACATAGCATATATTAATATATTATTTTACTTATAATCTTCAGTAGCATTTTAAAAATTCTTCCCTGAGAGAATTATTTTTTGAGGAATTCTGTTAAGGTTAGTGTCTTACCAAGAGCAGATTTGGCAGAAGGACATTTTTATCTGTATATAATTTTAATATTTCTCAAAACATCATTTTATAATTATAATAAAATGCATGTGTGATTTGTTAGGATTGATAAACTCCTTACCAAGGACTCTTATATATTTCTTTGAAACCTGTTTGAGAACAGTTAGATAGATTTCTAAATGAAAGTAATTAAAATTGTATAGTATTGAATTATTGACCATTCTTGGACTATTAATCAAGCTAAAAAATTCTACAATCAGTGCTCAGTGTGCTGAAGCCGGGTAAAATAATAGTATTTGTGTTCAGTGAGGCAAATAGCCACAATTAAGCACTTCACTTGACAAATGAGAGGGTACACTTTATTTTGCACTTAATTGAACTGTTGTACATGCTCGGTCACCATTGTCTCCTAGCCCGTCCTTTTGGTTTCTGATCACTGGGGTTTATGCATCTGCTAAAGGTAGAGCAATTAAATCTGCTTTTGCCATTGGCTTTCTAAATGTAGCCAGAAACATCTGGGCCACAAACCAGGGCCTGCTGAGCTCTGCTACAATTGCTCATGACAAATTAATTTTGTGAACAAATATTTTGATAAACAAATTAGAGCCCTGTCATGGAATGATATGAAATAGCTTCGAATAGGGAAAACTCCTCAGGTTTAATATCACTCACCAGATTCTGCTTAAGTAAGCAGAAGAATTTCTGTAGAGAAGACAGAATTTTAATCTATTATTTAAAATCCCCAAATTGATTTACTTCTCATGAGTTGGAAAGAATGTGCTCTGATAATCTTGCTAATTATCACGTATTTGTCACGACTTCCTTCCATTTGCTTTTGCATCACAAGTCATCTTCCACAAGCATAGTGACATCCTGTCATTTCTATGCTGCTATAAATCATTCCTTGCTACCAGATTAAACCAGCAAGCTGAGGTTCAAGAAAAAGACTCAATGGATAAATGTTCTGCAGGGCCGTAGTAAGTAGAAGTCAGGATTTCTTTTACAAAGAGATGCATCTGAGTACTGCTTGTCTGTGTTTACGTATGCAACACCAGTGCTTGTCTATACACAGACCCCAAGGCTGTTTATTAAAATGTGTGCACCTTGCCCTCTTGTCCACATGTTTACCTGGCACTTAGAATAAGGTCCAAACCCTAAGATGACCTTGGCATCAACCGCTTATGTCCTGGGAGGACAGTTAATTCTCAGTTTTCTAAACTGACAGAGATAATAACAATTGTTTTCCCTGTCCTGGAGGGTTCCTGTAAAGATGAAACTAGGTGACTGATTTTAAAGCACTTTGAAAAGTTACGAATGCCAGGGTGGCATAAGAGACGATCACAGATTTTCTCTTGTAACCTTCGGCTTAATGAAGCCTGTGCTTTTAAGGCTTACAAAGGTACACTAATATTTGCCTGCAGGGAGATAAAGACAAGAAAGTAGAGGATTTTGAAATGCTATGATTAAGACTAGAAGTGGATATTCATTTGGAATTCATGTGTCTCAGCAGCTCTGTGAATTTTGTTCCTGTAGCAACAAATAAAATAGTGGATACCCAGAGGCCAAAGTTCTCTACTCTATCTTAAAAAGCATGAAAAAAGCATGAAAATATCACCAAAACATTTTAAGTCCTTGTCTCATGATGCTGATTTCCACTGACCAACGTGCACAATAATGACCAGGCTGTCTCTTTGTTTGTTTCAGGCCCTATCAATGTGGCCACTGCTCCCAGTCCTTTTCCCAGCCTTCAGAACTGAGGAACCACGTGGTCACTCACTCCAGTGACCGGCCTTTCAAATGTGGCTACTGTGGCCGTGCCTTCGCTGGAGCCACCACTCTCAACAACCACATCCGAACCCACACTGGAGAAAAGCCCTTCAAGTAAGTAGGGGATTGGTCCTTCTCTCAGTAGTCGCTGAGAGTCAGCAGGTGTATTGGCTCAGCACTGCCCAGCTTAGCCCAAGAGAAGGCTATTTGGAAGCTCAATGTCCAGGCTGCGAAAGAGTCTCCTGGATTAGTGTCTGGCCTTTGGAAAACGAAGTTGGGAATCCTACATACTGATTCAGGTTCAAGTTTTATTACACTAGAAAAGAGATGATCTTTCAGGGTTTATCTTCTCATCAGTAAAAGAAGGAGGCTTGAGTAAATAATATGAATATTCTTTCCAGTTTCTGAGGATCTGTGTGTCTAAATTTTATCCAGGAGCCACACAGAGTTCTTAGGGCCAGTGGCAAGTCCTATGACCCTAAGGGTGGCCATACATTTAGGGTGTCGGAATAATCCTTTCTTGGAGAACTTGAACCCTTCAGGATTCCGATGAACCTTTTCCTGCTCTTCCTTGTGTGTTAAAGAGTTTGAAACTATTGTAGTAGCCAACTGGTGACTTCAAAGTGTATATTTAGGACCTCAAAATTATCATGTTGGTGAAAAATGAAAGAAAACAAAATGCAAACCAAACACAAGGCATGTTGACTTTTTGAGGATTCAGGGAACATCAAAAGAGGTACAACTAAATTCAAAGACGTTGGCAAGGTCAGGGCAGCTGAGTAAGAGAGAGTGTTCAAAATATAGCCCATTCATCAATATGGTGGACTCTGAATCATGTGATCTGACCGATTCATTCATTCATCCATTCACTCATTCAGTTATATATTTATTCATTCAGCAAATATTTATTGAGCACCTACTTTCATATTGGGTGCCCAGCTAGGCACAAGAGATACAAAGGTGAATGAGTCCCAGTCCCTTGCACTCCAGCTTTGAAGACCTCATGCTCTAAGGGGAAAGAAGCCCAATTAATCAACAAATTTAACAACATAGGGTGAAAAGTGAAGCAATAAGACATTTGCATACAATGTTTGGAGCAGCTGAGAAACAGAGCAACCCGTGCTATCTGGGAGATGATGCTTCAGATGTGTTTTGAAGGATGAGTGGGAGTCTGCCAGACATACAGAGATAGAGGTATTTCTAGTCACTCAAATAGCATGTGGAAAGGCTTAGGACGATGAACCTGTACACGTAACTGGTTGGTGGTCTCAGCAGTTTTAACTGTCTGTGCAAAGTGCTGTTTTCCCCTCTTACATCTCTCTCTATTCATTTCCCCTGTTTGAGAGAGAAAACTGAAAGGGCATAGATGTGTAACCTTATTTGCCTTCTGTAGGACAAGACCACCTCAGAGTGGAAATGATCCAGGCAGTAGGAGACAACCCCTTTGCTCACTCTCAGACAAGTCTTCCCAGAGTCTCGTGACCCATGATTTTCCATCTGAATCTGCTGTTTGGACACATTGTTGTGTGTGCTCACACTGATAGGGTTAGCAAAATCTTGCAGGTCAGGGTCCTCCCTGCCTCAGTGGTCTTCCAACAAAGGAAAGAGTTCATAAAAACCTGTCATCTTTGGCCACCTCCCCAGTAATTAAGTTGTCACTATTCATCATTCTTAACTCTTTACCATTGTGATGTAATTGATATTAATAATAAAAATAGTGATAAGTTTTGTCTGTGTACATAGGCCTAGCTTGCTCACTGTATATGACAACTTGGGGCCTAAACTTGGGCTTGTGGTATGGCAACCAATGGCCCAAAGGGGCACCATTCTCCAATCCCCATATAGCTCACCCCAGTCTTAGGAGTTCCTTTTACTGGTGTTTGTGTCCCACCTGGTGGACTCTGCCATTACCCTCAGGCCTTACCCTCAGGCCCGACCCCCAGGGGATTCACAGCTTTTGGATTTAGCACGGTTGTAGAGGTGGAAGGGGAGAAGGGCACATTTTCTTGTGCCTTTGAGCAAGACAGCTTTTTAAAAACAGAGGTGCAGGAGGCTGAGGATCTTTCTGGCCCTTCCTATTAGACAGAGTGGCCAGACAGACACAGTGCCAGGAATCAGATTGATTTTTATCTTGTTGCTGTGTAAATAGATTTTAGTAATTAATTGAAGAGGTTCCGGGGTCAAAATGGGAAATAGATTTCTATTAATGTTAAGGTGTTACTTATGTGTAACCTCGTTGACTCCACTCAATTTTTTTCTTTAACATCCTGTTTTTGTCATGTTTCCAATAGAGTTGCCATCTTAACTTAATTTCAATTCATCAGATTAATATTTGAAGGGCTTTAGCAATTTCATCTTTTCCCCTTTCCCACAGTGTTTTTTTGTGACCATACCTAATTTCATCTGGGGAAAAAGAATCACAAAGAGGAAACAACCAGGGTTGTTGGATGCCATGTTATGGTTCCTTCTGGGCCCATTCTTATCAAGATAGCCTTAGGCTGTCTTTTTTTTTTTGGTCTTTTACTTTATCAAATACATATATTTCCAGTGAAGAACTGAGCCTATGCTTATTTGGCAAGTGCAAGATTTAAACATTTTCTAGGAAATGGAAAGTTAAATCCTTTAGTGTATACAACCAGGTCTTTCAGGATTGAACTGTCCCAAGGGAGCTTTGGGTATCTTCCAACCACAGCCCATGGATATCCAACCCATGGACATTTGTAAATATTATGAAGATATCCTTTTACAAGCTTATAAAACAAACATTCAAAAAAACTTTTGTTACATACTAGTCGATAAAAAGGGTTTCGTCACAACGGTTAATTTTACTAGTTCAGCTAATGGGTGTTGGCTTAAACAATGTTGCAGAGAAAAAGAATCTTATAAAGATGCACAACCCTAAACCCTATGCCCAGAGCAGTTTCCAAATAGAGGACCCAAATGGCTCAGTCCCCAAGTTTTACCATCCACCCAGGACTTGGGAGCCTTTGCTGAGACTGAGCCTGCCATATCAGAGGAAAGCCCTTTCCAAGTTCTAAAATCTTCTGCTGAGCAGTGGGTTTTGGAGGCAGATCAAGATCACTGGCATCCAAAGAAGGATGGAAAAGATTTGGCATTAAGAGTCTGAATTCAATCCAGGCTTCTTACAACCTGAGTAGCTGAAATCCCTCTGCAAGAATCTCATCTCCTGAATTCTTGGTATATCACAGACCTGCTGACAGCTAACCTAGGCTCTAGATTTAGAATTTCTGAGATATAGGAGCACAGAGGAAAATGAAAAAAATCAAAGATCATATTGAAGGTTTTGGCTTTCAGTTTGTTCTGTGAGACTGGAAGTCATGAAGAACAGGAGCGTACCAAAGATATTTCTTTTAACAGCAATGGCCAAACACTTTATTGCAGGGAGAAAAGGAGAAGGGAGGAAGGAAAGTTGGCAGTTTTTAAACTCTTCTTTATGGTGAGGACCCTTTCTTACTAAACACAGTGTCTCAGGATTTCAGGTGGACTGCTCTGCTGTACACGGCTCTGGCTGGGAGGACCCATGTGAGCTGCCCGATGCTGGTTTAGAGCCTGGGAAACTGTACAAGCAACCCGGGACTGTCCACAGAGGGGCTCTTCATCCTTGTTAGAAGAAAGTGAAAATATTCCCATGTGTTTGCTTCAGATAAAGCAGTTTGGCTCAGTATAAAGAAAAATCAAAGGAAATTCCAAAGGACATCAAATATTTGAACAAGATCTACACAACATCCAAGCAAATTCATAGAGCAAATCAGTAAAGGTGCATTGAACACATCACACGTATGAAGCCCTGTGCAATTTGGTCCAACTCGGAAGTATTTTGTGACATGTTGCAGATGCATGGATAGTTTCTTTCATGTTTTCTGTGTAACAGAACTTTCCATCAATTGTTAAGCTCCCAGTGCATGTAATCCATTCGAGCAGCACACTGAGTAAAGGAAGATCTCAAACTGAGAAGGAAATTAAGTCAAACACTCTCCTGCCAGTAGGAAGTGGGGGACTCTCTCTTTGCTGAAATAATTGGAAGACATTCCACTTGTGTTTTCCAGTGATGGTCCCTTTAAGGCTGTGACATCAGCACCTGTGCTAAGGGAAGACACAATGAGCAAGAGCATTTCTTTCCTCTGGGCTCATCCTCTGTCTGTCTGTCTGTCTCTCTCTCTCTCTCTCTCTCTCTCTCCTTTCTTATCCTGCTACATCCCTTGAAGTCCAGGCTCAGAGATGCCCAAACCCCATCACTTGTCTGAGGATGTAATTCAGGGATAATAAATGCGAACTCACCTAAAATCCGGCTCTGACCTCCCAGAACCAAGGTACTTGAATTGATTCAGTCTTTCTGTTGAATTTCATGAAGCTGTTTTTGTGGAGGAGATTTCTCCAAAATTTAAGATGATAAACCTCATATTGAGGCTTTTTTTTTCCCAAAAATGTATTTTTTTCTATCTAGCTGTCTTCTTCAAATATACAAATTTTATTCTTATAGTTCTCAGTCCACATAGATATTATGTCTAGTAGCCCTTTTTCCTTAAGAAGTGGAAATCCCTGGAGGATATAAATTCAGGCAGTTTCAAAACATCCACTTGTGTTTTCTTTCATAGTTGGTGGGAACATGATACTAGAGATGATCTTTCAGGAATGATCTTCTCAAGCACCCTATAGATCAGAAAAATTTCCTATTACAACAAATTCTCTATGCATGTGAGACATTCAGAAAACACTCAAGAAAAACATAACTCTCTTCTTATGTCTTTATCCAGTGTGGACATTTAAATCTTACATACACTTCTGCCTTATTTGAAGCCCTAAGCTTCCCTCTTATGAAATCTTCATATTCTAATACATAAGATTAGGCAGGCAAAAACATAGCCCAGGGAGACTGTCATCCCTCACAATTGTTCATATTCTTCTGCTCTCTTTGAAATTGATCCTAGAGCTTCAAAATTAAAAGGAAAAAAAGAATATAATAATTTGAAAGTTCGTCAGGTGGTGAAAGGTAGTATATTTTGACACACTAATTCAGTAACTAATCAGTTTTCTAATAAACAATCAGCGGTTGCTAACATATCATCAGCACTCCAGGAGCTCTGGAGAGGGGATGAGCTGCCTGCGGACGTTAATGAATACACCCCAAATCATTAGGTGATCAATACTTCTGAGTTATTTTCATTGAGCTGATAGGTCTGATACATTAAAGCTGACATTATACATTTGTCAAGATCACAGTGCAGTTTTTAACAGTGGAAGAGGCTGCTAAAATATTCCCTGAAAGACAATCAAAGATATACAACTTCTTCACCTTGACACACTCAACTGGCCAAGAGTCTGGAAAATCCAAGTGTTTCTGAAGCCCAGCCTCCCAGTATTCACAGATTGCCGGAAGCCCAAACTAGTCGGGCAAGCTCTATTTCTATAGGCTATTATTTTTGTGGCAGGGCACTTAGTATGGTTTACTAATGAGGAGAAACAGGGGAATGCCGACCACATGATGGGATATGTGTCCATATCTGTGATTGGACAGTGGAGACTTTCTTATGGTGGCCTTTGCCACAGCCCCAATAGTGTAGGGACCTGGGAACTGGAGATTGAAATATTTGTAAAAGGCTAATTGTTTACACCTCCTTTTGAATATTTTTTTCCTTCAGAGGTTTGAGGAGAGGACCTTAAAGGGATGGCTGCTTGGCCCTGACAGGGGCTGGGCCAGTGCTCCAGGCAGCCCAGATATATAAGGTGGTGACAGTGAATTTGTTGTGTCCAGCTTGCTGCCACAGTTCATCTGTGAGGAGTGTGTGTGCACATGGTCATGGCCAATCAGCCAGCAACAACAACCACCACAGAAACACTGGAGCCCCCACCAGGTTGTGTGAGTGAGTGCGCGTGTTTTGTTTTCTATAGATTGAGTAGCCATTGAACTACTAAGTGAGGGTTGTGTGGGAGATGGAGATGCACCCAGGGTCTCTAAATAACAATCTTTGTCTTTATTTTTTAAAGTTAAGGTGAGGAGATATTCTTTTTTTTTTTTCAGGGCTGAGGATCGAACTCAGGGCCTTGCGCGTACTAGGCAAGCGCTCTGCCACTGAGCTAAATCCCCAACCCCGAGAGGAGATATTCTTGGGTATGAAGCCAGTTGTCTCCCCTTGGACACACTGGCCTTTAACTATGGCCCATGTTGGGGCCATTTCTACTGTACTTTCTTGAGAGGTGAACCTCTTAAACCACAAAATATCCATTGATTCCTACCTATTCTGACTCTCACCCTGGTTTTTTAAATTGTCCTAACCCTAAATGGATTTGGGCTGTGACACTGTAACTTGCTTTTGAAAAAAAAAGCATCCTCTCCATATCCTGCTCCTTAGTCAATGGCAAACTAATGTATTGCTTCCACTAGTTTCCAAATTCTGAGATGATCACTCTTTGGCTGTTGTGCTAAAGGGAGTAGAATTCTGGGTTTTAAATTAGCAGCAGGTGAAATTCTATTTGTCATCAATTTCTCTTTGGGGTTACGGAGCAGAAAACTGCAGACAAGCTGCTGCTTTGATGGCTCACTCCTAAAAATCTCTTTTTGTTCTTTATCTATTTGAACTGACAGTGATCAGAGCTGCAGCAGGACAGGGCTCTCTGGAGAAATCACCTTCCCCCTGCCTATTGACAGATCCCTCTGTTCTGCATCAGACGGGCTTTGTCCCATCCCAGGCATCCAGGCCTTGGAAGGAGCCACCAATTAAACCTCTTGAGCCGGTAAAATCTGAAGGCACTTTGGAGTGTCTGTTCTGATTAGGCAGGATGAGAGGAAGCCCATCACCCGCCAGGCCCCGCTCCCTGCTCTCAATTCTCTCTCTTGCCTCCACTAGGTGCGAGAGGTGTGAGAGGAGCTTCACGCAGGCCACCCAGCTGAGCCGACACCAGCGGATGCCCAATGAGTGCAAGCCAATAACCGAGAGCCCAGAATCAATCGAAGTGGATTAACTGATTGACTGGTTGGAATTAAACTGCAAGGAAAGTCATGATTAAATGTCACGGACACTTAAGCAAAACCAAAGATTTCCTCTGAGCAACTTTCAATCAGTCCCAGAAAACCAAAAGCAGTAATAAAATAAGTAAGATGTTAAGAGATATCGATCCTGGCGTGGAAGTCAGACCAGGAAAGAGATTATTTATTTATGACTAGGGATGAGACTGATTTCAGTGGACAACTAACCTGGGATGGCTAACATTTCCAGTCCCACCGTGTATTTGCTTTGTTTCTAAAAAGCTTTTTTTAAAAGTTTGTTATTTAATACCAAAGGGAGGAATCTAAGGGGTTCTTCGGCCCACAGTTGTGACTAAGAACGCACTGGAACTTGGTTCTCCTTGCACCTTCTTTTCATAGCATGCTCAAGACCCATTGTGCAGCTGTTCTGTTCTTCCTGCTGTTTCAGTTTGGCCGGGGCCGGGTGCTGGCTGCCCCATCGGGGACCTTGGAAGCAGAAGGAAACTCTCCCTGAAGGCAGTGCCTTCTGCAGCCCCAGTGACAGCCGTCTCTGTTCTCACTTCTCATGCACTTTCAGGCGGCTCCTTCCACCCAGCAGCCAGGTCCTGATGCAGGAAAGCCTGGGAAAGGAAGAAAATGGTTTCAGATTCAAAATTCGGAGAAGAAAGTGGGAGACTGACTTTGTCCTGTCAGGATTTCGAAAATGTTTAAAGCTTCATAATACAGTACATTGTTCTGAAGCAGCTAGTTGAAAAAAAATTGTTTTCAATAACATTTTAGCTTGAAAAAAGAAAATGGAAATAAAGTTCGTCGATCTGAGGCTGAATATAAGGTATTAGGCTTCAAGTAATTTTTCTTTTGTTCTTCCTTTGCAACTGGTGAGTCTGTGAGCAAACACGTCAGCGTGCCCATTGTCTTCAACAGCTTCGGTCTAGGAACCTTCCCCTTCCTTCCTTATATAGGTGAAGCCTAAGAGGCCACTTTCCTCACTCCCAAGTATGGCAGGAACAGTTCTGCAATAATAGGTGAAAATAGGCCAGACAAGGAAACACTGAGAGGAAGAGACCCCAAGAGGGTCATGGTCAGACTGGTTTGCCCAGGAGCAGTTAATTTTATCAATAAGAATATCCTTTCCTTTCTCGAAATAAATTAATCAGAAGAGAAAGAATTATCACACAATTTTACTGTTCTTTGAGTGCCTGGAAAGTGAGTTGACCTTCAGCTATCCTTTTGATGTTTTACCAATTGTGCTCAATAAAATTGGATCACATTCCGTGAAACAATCCCATGTGAGGAAGAAACAATGTCACCTGCAGCTCTTGGTCCATCCAATCCCAGCAGCAACTCAGAGGCTGAGTCTACCTCCACGGCCAGTTGAGATAGAGCTGAACAGTTTCTTTACAGTGTTTAAGAACACTTTCTGTTGTTTGTAGATTTCTTGGCCACCCATTAGCAGGGCGTAGCATTTTAAGGAACTTTTTGTCTTAGAACACTTGTTTTCTTTCAACAGAAAAAAAAACTATATACATAATCAGTACTGAAAGGCAGGAATACTGTATGGTTCAGTTTAATCTGACACCACATATTTGGTTCTCTAATAATCTTTTTTTTTCTCTTTTAATTTTTCTTTTCTATCCCTTAGGATCCAACTACCACATTTAAAATGGGATAAAATAGGGCCTCATTAACTGTGTTTATAGTTAGAATCATCTCCAGAATTGTGGGCCGCAATGAGAAACTTGGCTAATTCTGACCTCTTTTGCCCAATCTCAAAATAATTCACCTGGAATTTCCCACCAGTACTTGTTGGCTCCAGGTCCTAGAAATAGTAACTATTGCTAACTGAAAGTCTTCTCTCCAGTAGGTAGGGATGCATCTGACTTTACATTCTCTTCCCAAAGTCATGAAGACCTTTACTAACAGTGTCTGTCACCGGGAAGGGTAAAAAGACTGTAGACACATTTACCTGAGGCTTGGTGGAAGGGGTGGGGAGGCAGCTCAGCAACGCAGATGAGCAAACCGTTCCAGACATTAAGACTGCACCATTTGGGTGGACTTTTTGAAAATGATAAAAAAGGACAAAACTTCATGTTTCTCACATTATTTTTAATGAGAAAAACCAGTTCCTCCATTGCTCCTTTCCTTAATTGAACGCAAGGCAGCCCACTCAGGTCTCACAGGTGCTACCCACAGACATGAGACACCTTTGTGCCTCCCTTGATATCTGACATGGGAAGAGTTTCTATTGCAATGATCTCTGCCACCTTGATGGCTTTGCTAGCTAGTTCCAAACTCCCACTAATGTGGCAGTAACCTCTACCAAAAGATTCTTCTAGTGTTCTCCATTTAAGACTATTTTTTCCCCTCTATTATTAGGAAAAAAATTTTCACATGTATTCCACCAAATTTGGTCAGAAAGTGTTTTCCTAACAGAAAATTGGGCACTGCAATTTTCCACATATTTGGGGACATTCGGTTTTCACATTTCTGAACCATTGCCAGCTTCCAGCAGACCAGCCCAGGTTGTCTGTCTGTCCATAAGACAGACCTACACCTGCAAAGTGGCTTAGAGCTCTGGAGCAGGTACTGACATCATTTGTGTCCCAAATGCTTTGAATCAATGTGTGTGTGTTCTGGGAAGCAGATTTCTCCTTGAAACTTCCCAACAATAGAAAGGTTTTAACTGTTTGTATTTAAAATGGACACATAATCCCTTGGGACACAGTAAATGGGTAGTGAAACAGATGTAAAGATTTACTCATTTCCCTTCTTAGCAACCTCCTAACTAGGAATGGCATAAAGAGAAGAAAAGGTAGACTGTCAGAACTGAATCAGGGTTTTTTGTTGTTGTTTTGGTTTTGGTTTGTTTTGGTTTTGGTACTGAGGATTGAACTCAGGGGCACGTCACCATTGAGCTATATCCCCAGTGCTTTTTATTTTGAGACAGGATCTCAGTAAGTTGCTTAGGGTCCAGCCAAGGTGCTGAGCCTGGCCTCTAACTTGTGCTCCTCCTGCTTCAGCCCTCTGGACAGTCACTGGGATTACAAGCATGCACAGGGATTATAGGATGGCTCTCGAGGTGAGCTTCTTTACCCTCTTCAAGCAATGGGACACATTCTTTTTCTTTCAGAATGTGACTTTCCATTATAGCATATACTCATTGGATTAGCTAAGAGTCTAAGCCGAAGGGTAATGCCAGGTAAAACACACAGTGCAGGGGGACAAAGAGTGGAGCTACACACCATCACATTTGTAGAAAAATCTCAGTACCTAAAGGAAAACTGAATACTTTTCCCAAGAAGTGTTCATTTTTTTCTGATAAGCTTTTAATGTGATTTTTTTCTTTCCCTTTTTTCAGAAATTAAGTCTTTTCAGGAGAGATATTTTTTTCAAAGATATTGTGTGGATAGTTAAAGCTGTAGAGTTTAATCTTATAAAATTTATATAATTTGGTTCAATTGGTAAATTTGTATTGAATACTCATTCACATGTAGCCTGGTTGAAAAACTATGATTAACAGAAAAGATTCTGATACACTTTGTTTCACATGGATTACAATTTCTTGGGTTGCACATTGAAAAACTTTTTTTTTTCTGGACCAGATATACAAATATTTATAAACATTTACCAATTAATTAATTTTTTCATCAGTTGATTGTCTCATGGCTTCATTCATTTATTCAACATATATTTACTGTACTCTTTTTTTTAAGAGAGAAGGACAGAGAGAGAGAGAGAGAGAATCAGTTTTTATTGAGTTTTTCACATGGCTTTCGTTGCTCCAACACTTAGTTGTGTACATGGGTGCTGGGGTTTGACCCCATGTACTTGCGCATGCCAGGCACACACCGTAACTGCAGAGCCACCGCTCCAGCTCCTATTTACTGTACTCTTGATTTGCATCAACACCTCATTGTAGTTGTTCACCATAAGCACCATTATTTAAGTAATCATTGGAGAGATAATAATATTCTCCTAAGTGACCAGTTGTAGCCTAAGTATTCCCTTGGATCATTGTCTTGTAGCAGTCAGAGATTGCTGCAACTGAGAGAATCTAAGAGATATAAACTCAGCAGAGGATCAGAAAGTAGTATATTTCAAAACAAGTTCAGAGGCACAAATTGGTTGTTCTTAGCAACAGTATCATGAGGCCAGGACCAGGGCCAGTGTGTTAGGTTTTTATGACCCTATTCCAGAGATAAGGCAACAGATGGCAACTGGGCTGGGGTTGCTCAGGGAAGGAATTACACAAACCCTGAATTGGTCTGAGGTGCTCCTTTGTGAAAAGTGGTAGCAATGCAGACCCACACCCCAGTGGTCTCCTTCAGAATGTTCGTCATTGTGTTCAGGTGCTTTGGAGAGCTCTATCAGAGCACATATGCATCATTGGCTTACAGTAGCAGTTGTTTGGTAAAATTTAGTATTTTAATCTCACCATCAAACTCCTTAAGCATTAAAACTGGAGGTTCAGTGTCACCATCCTCTGAGGCTCCAGGTCTTTGGGGTACATCATTGTGAAACTAATCACCAGTAACTGATTATTAGTGTTGTTCACATAAACTAATATGCAATTGCTTTTCAGAGTAGAAACAGCATTATTACTATATTTGTTTTGCACTAATTTAAGACAATCAAATTCAACTATTTATTGAGTTGTATAAAATGGGACACATGGCACATCTCACAAAACAGGACATTTCCAGAGCAGTGTGGCGTCCCCAGGCCACTCTGGGCATCATCTGCAGCTTTCAGGGGCAGATTTGTTGCCCTACTGTGAAGGCTACACATGCCTACAGAAGCCAGTCCAAGAGTGATAAACTCCTTGAAGTGCATTTAATTTTACACCCACACCCTTCACTAATTTCTGACATTAAACCCTGAAAAACTCTAGGGGGTATTGTTCTTAAGTGATAACAGTAGGTTCCAGAAATGTTGTTCTTTTGTCAGGATCCTTTTAGGATGGAGAGGTTTGGAGACACTTTATGAAGTGACTACATGTTTGGGTATTTATCACCCAGAGTTTGAGGTTTCCTCATCATTAGTATTTATTTTAACTGCTACAAGATACCAGCAGAGCCCTGGGAAAAGTAGTTATTTCAGCCCTCCTCCAAATTAAATTCTACAAACCTAAGCTGCAGTAGAACTGGTCAGAGAAAGCCAAACTCAAAAGAACACTGGTTTATCTCTGGAAGCCTTGCCACAGATGCTTAGCATATAATCCAGGGTTGTGTATGACATTTAAATTATTTAGTTTCCTCTTTCAAGTAATAATGGCAGATGGTTCATCAGATCATAGGTAAAATGGCAAAAACAAAAACTGTGTTAGAAAACTGGCAGAGGCATTAAACTCTTGCAATGTCTTTCCTGTGCACAGAAGATACTACCTTTGTAGCTAGAAAAGAATCTGTTAAGTGCATTTTTTTAAAAGAGAGAAGGAGAGAGAGAGAGAGAATCAACTTCATTTAGTTTTTCATCTGGTTTTTGTTTCTCTGACACTTGTGTATGTGGTGCTAAGTTTGAACCCAGGTCCTTATATGTGCCAAGCAAGCTCCCCAACTGCTGAGCCACTGCTCCAGCCCCTGTTTAGTGAATGTAATGGGAGATAAGGAAACCTTGAGCCTATTCCTTCAGATACTGATGGAGATGATGATAATGATCGTATCTTACGTTGTGCATTACTGTCAGGCACTGTTTTAACTGCTTCACGTGCCTTATCTAACTTAATCCTCAAGTTTTTCTGTAACAAAAGTAAGATCATTATCTTGTTCTCATGTAGACTTAATATTACCTCAGCAGCTTCTTCTCTCCCCCTCCAAAACCATGTCATTTTTAAAAAAGGCAAATGCTTCTGTATGCAAAGCTTCTTTGTGAGAACAAGAACTTTTTGAAATTAACAAAGTATAATTTACTTACAGACGTGTTTGTGAAAACAATGCTAGAATACACTCAAACCATGCCGCATTGTCGATGAGGATTCTGTAATCTCCGGTTCTGTTTGGCTGGGCAGCTGAATTTCAAATATCTCATAGCTGGCAGGCACTTACTGTTTTTCTAAATGCGCAACTAAAATTCCACATTTAAAAAAAAATAACCCTCTCAAGTGTGCAAAGCACATCGGGACAAATGGCAACAGGAGGGTACGGCAGTTATGTTGGAGAGTGGCCAGAAGAGGAGGAGGAGGCCTGAACGCTATCGACAAGTGAGAACACATCCCGACCTAAGCGGAATCTAGTGTTCTTTCTTTGTTCTGACTGAATGCTAAGTGAGTTACTTGCAGGTATCAATGGAGTAATTATGTAGTTGTTTCCTTTAAGAATATGGGCTGATGTGGTTAGCCTGATGGTGAAGGAGGAAGACTGCAGTCATTATAGGTTTTCTGTTTGTCAAAGGTGCAGATGCTGTAGTTACATGCTTGGGGTACTCAAGGACCTGGTTCAAATTCCTGGGCATCATCTAGATGTTTGTGAGGGTTGTTAGGTTTGTTCAAAAGGAAAATTTACAATGTTTCTTTATGAACTGACTCTTACCAGGCATTTCTTCACTTTGGTATTGAAATCACAGAGCACGCTACCTTCCTCCAGATTCTAACAGGCACATGTGTTAAAACAACAAATGAGTCTTCCGGGTCAGTTGAGCATGGCAGCCACCTAAATGGTATTTCATGTTTCCTGCCTTGCAAAACATCCCTGTTGCTACCTTTCTCCCCAAAAGCTTGGCACATCACTCCAGGCCAAAAAACAATCGATATAAACTTAACAAGTGAGAGATACATTTCTGTGGCAGAACTTGTGTGTGTGTGTGTGTGTGTGTGTGTGTGTGTGTGTGTTTAAATCCTGCCATAGCAGGTGATTCCCACATGTTTGGGAGCGTGGCCATTCTAGACCAAATGTCCACCAATGCACAGTTC
This sequence comes from Aplodontia rufa, assembly GCA_004027875.1. Taxonomy (NCBI): domain Eukaryota; kingdom Metazoa; phylum Chordata; class Mammalia; order Rodentia; family Aplodontiidae; genus Aplodontia; species Aplodontia rufa. The sequence goes on along the minus strand of PVKS010009080.1, from coordinate 4,332 downwards.
CAGTTGATCTACACTGGAGCCCTATCTAATGTTAACAAAATCAGCCCCATAGTCTCATTTCCTCGGAACAATCTAGCACATGTTCTCAGATTTATCCCAATTCAGAGAAAATAACAGCACAATCAGCAGCAGATTCTTCTTGAAAGTGTCAAGTGCTTTATGAAAGTGGCTTCCCTGGTTCAAAATGCAAAATCCAAGGTGGTGACTAATAAGCGAAATTTATTTTGTTATATTCAGGGGAAGGCATATGCTGATGGAAGTGTGATGTTTAGATGTCATCAGAGCATTTCATAAGATTCCTAAAAATGATTCTTTTGATTTTACTGTAAAGTGTTCCTCATGGGAAGAGAAACATGTCTTTCTCCAACATCTCACCAAAATGAAATGGCTAGGTCAATGCTTAGTTTTAGTTCTCTTTATGAAGTTTGGAGAGTTTTTAAAAGTCAGTTAAGAGAATGAGGAGAAAGTTGCTGTGGATGTTTAGGAGGGTGTGGACAGTTTACTACAAGAGCCACCGTCGAGACAAGAAGACTATTCTGAAGTCAGAGGGGTAAACAATTTGCTTACCTTTCTAAAACTGCAAAAGAACAATGAGATCCTGCATGCTGCCTGTTCTTGTGATAGAATCTAGCCGGACTGCCTTGTATTTAAATGAAAAACAGGCACACATTTAGAGATCATTGACCAAGAAATGTAAATATATTTGATTAATAAAACATTTCTATGATGACTTGATCTGCCCTTGATTTTGTTTTTCCAGTCCCATGGTTTTGTTTTTCATTGCTTATTTGTTGTTGTTCTCTTTCTGATCATGCTGGACAAGTGCTCTACCGTGGAGCTGTATGCCCAGCCACATGTTGGTCATTTTTCAAGAGTAAACAGCTTCTCACGTGCATCTTGGGGAGTAGGCAGTCAACAGACTCTTTCCAGGGATGCTTTAGCTAGAAAATAAGACAAACTAGCAGAAAGGTTATTAAAAGTCAGCCTTCTGGGTTTTTTGGGATATGCTGGAGATTGTTCTTTTCTTCTCTTGTGTGCTCCAATGCTAATTTTCTTGACTGAATCAAGTCCACTCCCACCAAACTCAGGTACAGGGGCCAGCCACTATCTATGACAAGGTGGACTCTAGCCCCATAAACCTTGGAGAGGAGCAGAAATCTCTTGCTCTGGGAGTGGCCTGGGTCTGTGACCCTTCACAATATACCGGACCAGGGGATCCCAGTCAGAAAGGCAAAGTTGCTCTTTTATTTATCTCTAGTTCTGTTGGAAAATAAGCTCTACTTGACTGGGTAAATGTAAGCTTCAAGGACAGCAAGGAGGACACAGCTTGGAGTTGCCTGAAAGAGGGAAGACTGTAAGAGGTAAAGCAGGGGGGACCACATGGAACCTTGAGGGAGATGGGCAAAGCTGACTTCAAGCAGAGGTAGGACATGTTCTGACTGAAGAGATCGTTGTGGTGACTTAGTTGAGCGTGGGCTGGATGAGTACATGGTAAAGGTGTCAGGAAGTAGGCATATTTTAAAGATTGAACAGGAATTGCTGAGGTATTATATGTTGGATATTAGATTAAAAGAGGAGGAAATGATGACTCCAAGGCTTCTTGGTTTAAGCAACTGGAAAGATGAAATTTTTCAGTTCATTATTGTCTTTTTACATAAGTACCTGGACTACTCCTGTATCATAAATGTGAAAATAATCATGCCCAACAGGCAGGTACCAAGTTCAGTGGCCAACTCCAAATGAAAACAAAGAATTGAATTTTATCCGATTCTTCTGTGGCACGGTATGGATAGTCCCCTCTCAGAAATGACGTGCACGTGTTTCTTCAGAAAAAAAATACTACCTCAGAAGCAAAGACTTACGTATGGTATAGTAGTTTTCTGAAGCTATAGGGCACCTGAGTCTCATTCTGAATATTCTTTAAGGAAAAAGAATAGGATTGACTCTTCCTTGTACAACTTGCTCAGACAGGCGGCAGGCTCAGTTCAGTCTCTCTTAAGAGAGGCAGGGTGGAGCCAACCAAGCGGAGTCTTTGGAGGTTTTCAGCCTTCTGGTTGAGACAGTTCTGAGCAGTTATAATGAGACTTTTAGTCCATAGACAACTAGTGTTTGTCGTTCATCCATTCATTCAGACATCCACTTATGGAATCCACTTTAAAAATATTTCTAAAAGTCTAAAAATGCTTCCATACAAAAGTGAATATGACATGGTAAGTAATAAAATGCGAAATGGAGAGAAAAATGTGTAATCAATTAAAATACTGAAGTTAGAGGAAGCCATACTGGAACCAGTGGGGGCAGACTTGAGGAAGGGTCAGTTCCCATGGAGGAGGGAAGAGTTCAGGCAAGTGCAAGGAGTTGCTCTCGAGACGTTAGCTGAACAGAGACAAATGTTTGAATCCCTGACCAAGCGGCTACCACAAGGAGCCACCCTTGTGGGTTCATGGGGAAGTTCTGCCTCCTGCACTGATGGCTACCTAAGGTGCTCTTCCTTGAGATATTTGTCTTACATTTGAGTCTAAATATTATTCTGTTATTTAAAAATAAATGACCATCACTGTCACCCCATGTGGCTCATAATTGCGCAGATGAAAACCAAAGAATTTCCAAAAGGTCAACAGTAAACGGATGGTTCATGGCATTGAGGCAAGCTGTGGATATCCTTTCAGTTCTGAGATAATGGAATTCTTCAGGAATGTGATGAAATATGGACTATTCCACAAAGAAATTCACAAACACACCAAGCTCCATGTTAAGACCACTGACTCCCAGATCCTGAATTTGGAACAACACCTGTCAATAGTCAATTACAACTTCAAAAGATTGGGAAGAGATGAAAGCAACAGAGTCCTAGTAGATAATGAAATCAGATATATTTCTTTTATGTGAGAATGCTAAGCAATGAGGAAAACCAAAGAGGGTGGGTCAGCTCACTCTCAGAGCAAGAGAGACAAGGCACTGAGGGACCAAGAGCTTCTCTCCTTCCAGCTTGGCAGGAAGCCTAAAGAGACCCAGAAAGAAAGCTATGCCACTCAGTAAGTCTGATCATTTTGTTGTCCTCTAAAAGGTGATTCATAGCCAGGCAGAGTTTCTCCAGTCACTGTCAACCCAGATTATCCCCTTTTCCCACCCCCAAGTTAAAACAAATGAAAACTCAGACATTATACACAACATTCATTATGCATGACATTATACATAATTCACCAGTTATAAGAGAGCGCTAATTATATGGGACCCCCAGTCACCACGAAAATCAATTACTTGGTATCTGTCAGGTAAAGCAAAACTTTTAGTCCCACACTTAACATATAATAAAGTGGGAAATGGACTTACAGGACCTGTCAGTTTCCCTTCTCTCAGGTACACAGTACACAAATACACACGCACACACACACACACACACTTTATAAAAGATAATCTATTTTAATTTTTAAATTTAATTAATTGGTTTTAGTGTGGTAAAGGGTTTGAACCCATGGTCACTTTACCACTGAGCTACATCCCCAGCCCTTTTTATTTTACTTTGAGAAAGACTCTTACTAAATTGTCCAAAACGGTGATCCCTCTGCCTCAGCCTCCTTGGGGATTATAGGCAATGTAACATGCAACATTCTTTTATTTTTAACATGCTTAATATGAGAATTTTAAGCTTCCATGATTTGTATTCTCTACTGAGTTTTTACCATTTTTTTTAACCATAAAGAAAGTTGAATGGTGCCCTCCTCGCAAAAATAAATAAAGAAAGAAAGAAAAGAAAAAAAGGGGGGGCTGGAGTGGTGGCTCGGCGGCTACAGTGCTTGCTTGGCATGCACAAGTACACGGGTTCAAACCCCAGCATCCACATACACAACTAAGTGTCAGAGCAACGAAAGACATGTGAAAAACTCAATAAAAATTGTTTCTCTCTGTCTCTGTATCTCTCTTTCTCACTGTCTTAAAAAAAAAAAAGTTACAGCCACTTAGAATTTGTGAACATGGCCTTATTTGTAAAGGCGTCTTTACAGATATAATTAAGGATCTTGAGATTCTCCTGGATTATCAAGGAGAGCCCTAAATCCAATGTCAAGGGTCCTTAGAAGAGACAGAAGACAAACTGAGGGCAAGTCCATGGGAAGATGGAGGCAGAGGTTGGAGTTAGGCATCTACAAGCTGAGGAATGTCTAGAACCAGCAGAAACTGAAAGAGTCAAGAAAGGATTCTTGCCTAGAGCCTTTGGAAAAAGCAGGACCTTGATTTCAGATGCTTTCAGCCTCCAGAAGTGTGAGAGAATAAATTTTGTTGTTTAAAGTACCAAATTTGTGATAATTTGTTACAGCAGTTCTAGAAAACTAA
>PVKS010009079.1:0-65564 GCA_004027875.1 Aplodontia rufa | reverse complement strand
GTGCTGCTATGAACATAGATATTGCTGTGTCACTATAATGTGCTGATTCTAAATCCCCTGGAAAGATTCCCAGGAGTGGAATAGCAGGGTCGTATGGTGGGCTCATCCTTCGTTTTTTGAGGATTCTCTACACTGCTTTCCAGAGGGGCTGTACCAGTCTGCAGCTCCACCAACAGTGTGCTAGTGTTCCTATCTCTCCACAGCCCCTCCAGCATCTATTATTGTTTAGTTTCTTCATTTTTGCCAATCTGACTGGCGTGAGGTGAAATCTTAAAGTAGTTTTCATTTGCATTTCTCTGATTACTAGAGATTTAGAGCACTTTCTCATGTATTCATGGCTTGATCAATGTCCTCTGTTAAGTAAAATTATCACCCATCAATAACTAACCAAGACTGTCACGAATTTCTTAATATAATTTAGCCTCTGTTTATCTTTCCAGCTTCATCTCTCTCCATTCTCCCACTGAACTTCATGACCCAGCCAAGTTAACTATTTGCTTGCTTTTCCAAAGTTCCATGTTTTTTTTTCTAGCTTCCATTCCTACTACATTGTTTCTTCTCCCTAAAATACATCCCTACCCCTGACTTTTCTCAGTCAATCCCAGCTTTGCTAATTCATGTTTATTTTCAGCTCTGTGATCTCTGACTGCCCTCTCCCAGCCCTGCAGCCTAAGTTAAGTGTTGTCCCTGTGTTTTCTCATAGGTTCATGTCCTTCCCTTATCCTGGCACTTAGGGACCTGTCAGGACCTGCCTGACTTGTTAGCTGCTAAATGCACAGTGATTGACCTAGAGACTGCTGAGTGGCTGTTGAGTGACAGGTTTTATTTGAAGCAGCTATCTTGACACTGACCTAGGTGCCTTCCACTCATTTATTTTCTAGTGCGTAAGGGTCTAGAGAGGTAAAAAAATATTGTCTATGCAAGAACTTTTATTTTGAGACAATTTTGGAATAACAAAAAATTTGTAAAAATAGTTCTAAGAGTTCTATATACCCTTCACTCTGGATTCAGATAATATTAACATTTATGTAACCATCAAAACTAAGAAATTAACATGGATACAATACTATTAACTAAACTGCAGATTTTATTTGGATTCCACCAATTTTTCCAATGATGTCATTTTTTATAGTTGTCATTGAATTTTCCCCCTTCCAGGATATTATTCAGGATTCCATGCCACATGTCATTGTCATGTTTCCTTGGTCTCCTCCAGTCTCTTAGAGTTCTCAGTGTTTCCTTGTCTTTAATGATCTTGACACTTTTCAAGTAGTGGGCAGCCATTTTTCAGAATGTTCTTTAATTTGGGTTTGTCCCATGGTAACCCATGATTAGATGGGCGTTATGTATGGGAAAGACTGTCACAAAGGTAACATGTTCTTCTCGCTGCCTCACAACATCATGTCCCTATGCCACATTCCCTGTGATATTGCCTCTATTCTATTGCTTAACATGATATCTTCCAGTTTTCCTCACTGCAAAGTTACTTTTCCTTTTATAATTAATAAATGTTTATTTAAGGGGAGATACTTTGGGGCTATGCTAACATCCTGTTTCTGCTTAAATTTCACCCACTAAATTCATTGATGGTTGACTGCAGCAATTATGACTCTGGTGTTCCAATATTCCATTTCCTGCATTCATTCTATATTTAGTAGTTAGAATTATTTTCAAGGAACATATGTTATTTCTTTGTCCATTATTAGTTCATTAAGTTGTTTATTAGTATGAACTCGGGGATATCTATTTCCTTCTGTGGGTTATAATCAGTATTCTTGACTTTGTATTGCTCTTTTTTGTTGTTGTTGTTGTTGTTGTTTTGCTCAAATTGGGAGCTCTTTTAGGATGGGACACATGCCTCCACTGTCTTTTTTCTCTCTTGTTTCACTTTCTGACACCGCAAGAAACTCCATCCCCAAAAGCAACTACTTCTCCAAGGAACACTAGGTTCCTTTTACTAGAGAATTTATACCTGCCTCTCAGAACACTGTGGGAAAAAAGTTCACAAACTCTACAGCCATTCTACACTCTTCACAGAGAGGTCATCTTCCATTTTTTCCAAAGAAAAACAAATTTTAAATGACAGCTTTAGGAATGCACATGGGTCATGACATGACTCTTTAATACAGCAGAAAGAGTGCTGAGCTTTGAGTTGAGAAATATTCTTGATCACATGGCATTTTGATTCTGGTCTGATTTGGAAAGAAAAGATGTCAAAAGCAAGATAAATTATAAATATAATTGCAGTTGAGAGAAATCAGCCTGAGACCACTTTGGCTATAATTTCTTCTACATTCTCATGTTTCTCGATTTCGGTGGCAGCAAATTATTCTGGTGAATGTTACCTTGTAAAAAGAAGCGAATCTGTAAAAAGAGATTTGGTCTCTTTTATTCTCTACTTTCCCACCCCTCCCCCGAAAAGGATTTGAACCTGAAATTTCACTTTGCAGAAAGAAGAAAAAGAAGTAAGTACCTTTACAAGAATAATCAAAACAGTGACTCAAAAGCTCTGTGCAAGGCTTTAGGATTATTTTTCTGTTTTGAGAACCTTGAGGGGATTATGCTAAATCATATGCTGAAGGGTGGAAAAGGGACCATGTGCAGCCGGAGGACATCTATGTTTGCATGGCACGAATTCACAGGATGCAGGCTGCACTCCAAATAGCAAACACGGACTTCCTGCAACAGCACATTCCAGGCCTTGCTGTTGGGGAGGCCAAGGCAAAGACATTTAAGTAGGATCATAAATGATCATTTGAAAATACTTTTTTCCTACTATTTCTCATTTTGTCTGTTGTTCTCAAACTGTATACATTTTCCTCTTAGAATGTGTGCTTTTAAATATCAGTTTCATGAAACTGTATGTTTTAATTGAAGCAAAACAAAGATAGAAGCAGCTAGACCTCCCTAAAGCTCAGTGTTCAGCGCGATCTCCACTGTGAATGCTACGCTCTTTCACTAGCATTCCATTATCTCAAATTCACGCATTGTATATACAGCCCTGGTGTTGTTTAAAAGCCTGGAGCCCATCTCCTCCCAGAATGCTTAACATGATGTCCAGTTCACAGTTGCCAGGAAGGAGCTCTATTTCTTTATCGGTTAAGAGCAGCTCTGTTAGCAGCAGCAGGATCTCAAGCCCTGTCCATTTTTTACCCTCTGGTTGCCACAGGATACTGAACTGATTGTGTCTAATCACTGAGAACTTGATGAAATCCACAGAGAAAATCTTACTCGGGGGGTGCTGTGTTCTCCAGGTATGATTTCCATAACCATTTCAACATCCCCTGTTTCTGCAAAATCAATTTGCAGTTTACCAAATGGTACATGGTAGCTTATACCAAGGGTTCACCCCTTTATATCCATCAGCCATTGAGAGTTTTGTTTTGTTAATATCTACATATATTATCTTTAGCATACAACATGTGGAAAGGTTTAACTTACTACCCAGAAAGTAAGAGAACCTGTCAGATGAATGTTTGCAAAGTGGCCTGAGAAAATCCCTTGTGAAGGTTAAAAAGGTGATAGCTATTTAAGTAACTGCTGACATGCAAAGACTGTGATTAGCCACCTAGAGATGATGGCAGAGTTGAGGAGATTTCCACAGTGCCTCCAGGAGTGTTGCTTTGGGTAAGGTCCAAAATGGCTAAGGTGCCAAAACAGAATAGGATCACCCATTATGCACAGTGGAACTGCTCAGAATGCACAGGGTGCCTGATTAGGAAATGCAGAGTGGGAGCAACAGAGAGGGGCATTGTTAATCTTCTATTCTGCCCACTCATTTTCTTCCTAAGTAGGTGGCCTTCACCCCACTCGATGAATGATTATATATCCTGATTCTGTAACCTCCATGGAAAATTTCCACTTGCTTTTTAATACACAGCAAGCTTGGCTGGTTTTTTTTTTCTTCCTCTCCCTTGTTGGTTCATTAATTACCCAAACCCATCAGCATTTGTTTGTCTCAAAGTGAACAGAGGTCAAAAGAAAATCAGTGCAGGAAGGTGGGAGGGAAGCAGACTGGCTGCCATATGGCACAACACCAAGGCTAGCAGATATCTTGGAGTTGCATCACTCAATGAATTCATTGCTAATATGTCATACTCCTCCCCAGAAGTCTCACAGATTCAGTTCCCATCCTATGCTCTTCTTTCCAATTCATGGTTTAAATCAGATGCACCAACAACTGAGTGAAAAGCCATTCAGTTGCATGGCCTTATTTACCTTGGGATACTTTACAAGCTGCAAGGACAAGCATGGGAAAGGAACAAAGCAGTCCACCTATAACAGTCCATGGGCTACACGCATACCCATCCAATTGCATCCGCAAATATGTGACCTTTGACTATCTGAAGAATATAGTCCAAAGACTTCCTTCCCTATCTCAGGCAGTTAAAAACTGAGAACAGGATTGCGTCCCTCCACAAAAGTGCATGAGTGAGTCTTATCTAGCCAAGAATTTGTTGAAAAACATTCATTTTAAGTCCAATGAGAAAGCAGCTCAGTAATAGAGATATAGGACTGAACACACTGCCCAGTCTCATAGAACAAAGCAGCTGCAGTGTTTTTATTTATATAAAAAGAATGAAGGAACATTTCATTCTTCCCAGGCACAGCTTTTCTGACTGAAAAGATGACCCTGGTTTCCTGAACTGAGATAATTAACACTGTCAGCTTATTACAAGGCTGGCACAAACTTGCTAGAAAATGACACCTTGTCTTAATCATTCTTTGCCCCTAAGGAAGTATTTCTCAAAACACATGAAACCCGGGCTGGAGCTTCATACTAGCAACTGTGCTCAAGTTCAAAGCCCTGGCGTGAAGGTCAATGAGGTCCTATGCTCCCAAGAATCTGAACCTTGCACAAAAATATGTTAAGGCAACTGAAGTAAACACAAAAGCAAGAGTAAAACTTTTAGGAATTGGTGAGCATTTAGTTAATGTTAAAAGCAGAATGCATGCCTCCTCTCTGGGATGAGAAACCATATTTAAAGACCTTTAGAAGGACTCAGTGGCTCGGCGGTTACAGTACTTGCCTGGCATGCTTGAATATGTGAGTTTGAACCCCAGCACCACGTACACAACGAAGTCTGGGAGCAAAGAAAGCCACATGAAAAACTAAATAAAATTGATTTTTTCCTCTCTCTTTCTCTCTCACTGTCCCTCTCTCTTTAAAAAGAAAAAAAAAAAAAAGAAGACCTTTAGAAAGTGATCGCTCCTGAATTACTGTCAGCAATTCATTCAGAGCTAGGTATTTTATATATAATTATACTGGAGTGGAAAGGGTATTCTTAAGCATTCATACCACACCTTATATTTTATAAATACTGTCTAATCTTTCTTAATTGCCACCAGTACTGAAACAAAACACCCTAGGTAGGAATGAGAAGAAAGGAGAGAAAGGCTAGGAACAAGAGAAGGTTCTGATCCTAAAATAGACAAACCCCTGGAGGGTTGGTATCTCAAGGGACCACCAGTCTATTCGGTCACAGATGCAGGGGATTCTATCTCATGTATAATAAGAGCTGACATTGACTGAGCATTTATTAGGCATGAGGCACTGTTCTCAAGTATTTTCATGGATTATCCCACTTAATACTTACAATAACAACCCCAGAGTCTTTTACTCTCCAAATATTTATTGAGCACCCACAATATGTCAAACACTAATCTGTAGTTATTGCATAGATCAAGAAACACACACACACACACACACACACACACACACATACACACACTTGCCTACATAACTCATGTTCTAGTAAGCCAGGAAACAGCAGAGCCAGGATTTGAATCCAAGAAGTCTGGCTACTAGACTATAAAATTATTATAATTATGGCATCATAAAATGCAGACTCTTTTGGAAACCTGTGAGAATCTCATAAATCACAAACAGTTAAAATGTGCAACAATTTGGGGCTTTTGTGTTCTGTGACTGACATTACTGAACTGCTGAGACTGAAGTTTTCTCAACTGGACCTGAAACTGGAAAGAACTGGCATGTGGAATAAGCATACCTAGGTTCAGTTTCTGAACCTACCACTAGAAGCATGCCTTGGGCAAGCAGTTAAACTCTCTGAGCTTAAATTCCTCATCCAAAAAACAGGGATTATCATAGGAACAAATGCATCATGTTGTGGTTTGTTATTAAATGTGATGTTATGACCAAAGTACTTTGTAAATAGCATAGAAACTATTTTTATAATTTGCAGTTTATGGACTCTCACACCTAGACAATAGACTATAAGAAGCTAATTTAAATCATGTTAGGATTGTGAGTCCTGTACCTTCTAAATTCCTAATTACACGGATGGGGTCAGAAGTGAAGGTTATAGCCCAGTTTTCTGCAGTATGTATGTGTGAGCATGTCAGTGGGCTGAGCAGAGAAGAGGGACAGATTGGGTCTGCATTCCCCAGGCACACTGTTGGGCCCAACCTGACATGTTGCTGAATCCTCTTTCCCCAGGGGAACTGGATCTTTCATCCTGCATCAAGAGTTTTGCTCCCTGTGAATCCCTACGTCCAAATAGCCACGTCATCCAGGGTCTGGAAAAAGCAAAGATACCTAAAGATTGCCAACAGCTTTGACCATGAGGACATTGCTGGCCTATCCACTCTATAGCTAATGTTTTATTCTTTTTAGTTCACAAACTCTGGCTCCATTTTCTTCCCTCTTCATTTTCCTTCTCTCCTGGTGAGAAGGCTTCCATTGATAAATCCACATGATTTAACTACCGTTAGTGACCTCCTCTGCTATCTGTACAGCCAGCTGTCAATGACATCCTCCTTCTTTAACCAAGAGATTAAAGTGCAGGACTGAGATCCAATCAAGCTGTGCCCCATTCTAGTATAGTTCAATGTGATCCCCTAAATTTTGGAAACTAACTTCAGGATGTTGGTCCTCCCCATCCATTTGTCACTCTACAAGTCTGATTGGGATTCCAAAGGCTAACTGAATCTCAGAGTAAGAGAACAACTGTGTGCACAGAATCAGATGGCTTATTCTGTATAGACTATATTCATTCTCAGTAGTCTCTTCTGGTCCTAATTTAGACATAAATATGCAATCAAAGCTTTTGGGAGTCACAGTCAATTCTCATGCATAAGAATCCAAGTTAAAACAAGCAACACAAAAATGACATAAATTTAACCATCTTACAGCTCTGTGGTTGAGAAATCTGAAACTGGTCTTGAGGGTCTCTCTGGATGCTCTAGGACAGGGTTAATTTCCTTGCCTCCTTCAGTTTCCAGAACACATCTACAACTCTTAGTAAATGGTCCTCTGTCCTCAAAGCCAGTAACATTACATCTCCAGAAATGTTCCCGTCTCATGATCCACAACCTTGATCACATCTGCTGAATCCCTTTTTACCATGTAAGGTAACATATTCATAGGTTCTGAAGATTTGAGCATAGATCTGTTTGGGGCCATTATCCTGCCTGCCAGAGTCCTCTCTGTGGCCCCTAAAAAGTCACATCTATTACCACATGCAAAATATATTCACACCATCCCAAGATCCTCAATATGATCAAACCATTGTAGTATCTGCTCAAAGCCTCAAATTGCATCATTCGCTCATAAAAATGGGGTACAGGTGAGGCTCTGGGTAATAACATGCTGTAGAGTTTTTGCAATGTAGCGATTTTGAAATAATTCAGTTGCTGTTATTTCTAGAGTTTACACATTTTTTAATCAAATATTTCCATTTGGTGATGGTGTTCTGAGACATTTTTATTAAGTAGACTGTGTTTTGTTTAATTTTTTGTTGCTATTGTTTTCAGGCATAATTTCAGGGTACAGTTTTAATTCTCCTATTCTAGGAGTGACTTTTTGGGTATGACTTGGTGTCTAAGATCAAGGTAGTCACATACTTTATCAACATTCCTGCAGTCTAGACTACTGTTTGCCATGAATGGAGGGAAAAGCTAAACATAAGACTAAATATTGAACTCTTTGTTATTTCAAAATTTTCTATACATTTAAAGTCTAAAAAACATTACTACTCACAGATGGTTTAGGTTCTGATTTTATGGAGTAGTAATTTAAGCATGTGCATGTGCACACACACACGCACACACATTCATTGCATAACAGTGAAGATCTAAAAATTATATGAGTTAAACTGGCAGCTAGTCTAGTATCATTAAGGTTTGGGGAGTTCAACTTTATTTCTACCTATGTTATGCACTTTATAGAAAAAGCAATCCAAGATTAAAATGAACTTAACATTTCTTTTAGTATGTTGCATTTGCTAAAATAAAATCCTTTAACTCTAAAAAAGTTTATAGTGATGTTGACTCGTTCAAACTAATGCATGTTAGAAATAAAACATACTAATAGTGGAAACAGTATTGTAACTCCAAACAAGAGGCAAGTCTGTCAATAATCTTCGCTGAGCAGGTAGACTATAAAGACCAAATAAAACATAAAGGCTTGTTATGAACTATGATAATACTACATTGCATACAGATAATTTTAAAAATCTTGTTTCATGATACTTTAAATAAAACACATTTACATGAGCTCATTTTATCTCATTGAAGGTTAGTTTGAGGAATTTCTTAATTTGTATTGAAGAAAACTTCCATTCTGCTGAACCTGAAAAAATGACCTAAGAAAACTATGTAATAAAGTTTCCACTCTTTCATCAAAGCTGTACATGTCATTTATTCATTTAAAAAAGATACCATATTGTAATTTTACATAACCAATTATGGAATCAAAAAATATCAGTGATGATAAATGACAGTGGCCCCTTGCTTTTCTAAGAAGCATCATAGTTTGAACAATATTTATTGACCTAGAGGTCTCCAGTAATGATTAATCATGAATTATTCATAGCAGATAAAAGATCTCCAGTTATCTGATGGGATCCAATCCTAACCAATCTGCTCTCACAACATGTTTGAAAACGTCTGGCATTTTGCCCTGTGTAGGAGCTTGATTCTTCTATTTCAGTGAAGGGGGGGGAAAAACCCCACCCTTCTATTGTGATGGATGATGAAGAAAAGTTCTGCAATCCAATATTTTTAATATGTATCATCATTCAAAATGTTTGACTTCATCATATATTTTCCTTAATGTTGAAATGGTAAGAGCTTCATGTTTTAAAAAGCTTCTGAGTTTTGCTTCTGGGTCTCTTCTAGGTCAAATTTTAACATATCCTCCCTTTCCAGTAAGGATACTTAACAAACTTCACATTTTTCACATATTAAAAGATCTGCCTTTCCGTCTTTCTTTACAATTTCCATCTTCCTCCCTTAACATCTCCTTCACATACTTCTGGGCTTGGGAACTGAATAAGAGGTTTCGGCATGAAATCATAGGCAGAAATTGGAATAGGAATACTATTTTTAAAACTGAGTTGAATATAAATCTAAGAGTAGAAGATCTCTTAGCAATTTAATTACAGTTTCTTCTGTTCCTGCTCCTCATATTTCTCTAGCAATGTTCAAAGAAGTAAAGAATTTTCATAGATAATGTTTAATCTAATGAGGTCTCCTTAGCAATAGGAAGAAAGGAAAGGAGACAGAGGGGGAAGAGCTCATTCATTGAGCTCCTACTGTTATGAATTTTGTTAGAAATTTTTAGAAAACTGGGGACCAAAGTAGACACAAGAGCCAAACTGACTGTTGGAATTCTAACTGCCTAATCCCATCACTACCTTAGGGTCCTGGACCAGTTGCTGACTCGCTCACCTAGACCTCAGTCTGCTCATGAGCAAACACGGGATAAGACTAGGGTGAAGGCCTAGACTGTGGCAGAAGGTCACAGATGTAAAGTCCTATAGCAGCGGTTGACCTATAGTTAATGACATCCAAACCTCATCTCATTATTACATTGGTTAATCAGTATTATATCTCAGTGTGTTCTGGGTCCACAACAGCCCTCACATAAGCAGGCTAATTTCATTGTTATTTTACCGTAAAGGAGATAAGGACTCATCAAAGTTTAGTAGGCTGACCAGTTATTAAATGGCCAGATTCCAAACTCCTGCTCCTGCCACTGAGGGAAGTGGGGACTGAACTAGCCCCACCAAGCTTTAAAAGGCCTTTCCTGTGACTGAGTCAGCAAGCCCCCCAAAGCTCTCTCCCTCTCTAAGCATCATGTGGTTTCTTTCCTTTTCTTTTATCACTTTTTGTCCCTTTGCCTTTTCTTATATAACTTTGCTGACATCTAATTAATATACAAAAATTACATTAATATTTACAATCAAATACATTTAATATTTGCAACTAGATAAGAATGTACAGAGGCATACACCAGTGATTCCATCACTACAGTTAGGGTATCTATCCCTTGAAAAGCTTTCCTGTGTCCCTTTGCTGTGTGTGTGTATGTGTGTGTGTGTGTGTATGTAAGAACTTAAGGTTAAAAGTTGTAAAAATCACTGATTCTGCTGAACGTGAACTATCACTAGCTTGTTTTTAATGATAAGCTTAACAGGTCCCACCAAAACACTATGATCTGAGGACAAGGACAATTGTATATAGTGCTTTAGATTTCCTCCACAAACATTAGCATTTTATTGGGCTTGCAGTGGAGGTTATGCAGGAAAAGACGTAGGAATGCAATAGGATTTTCATAAATATTTATAAATTGATAAATGAGAGACATAAAATTATTATGAGTTAAGTTATATTTTGGGCTCAAGAATTTAAACGTACTGTGCTCCTGAATTCACCTTTTGGAACACTGATAAAAAATAGATTCAAGATATAAAATGTTTTAATGGAAAAAAGTTCCAAGCATTGGAACAGATAAACATTCTTCATATTACCATGTGTGGTTGAGTCTTCCTTTAAAACATCTAACCTAACATGTGTTGCCAAATGACTAGGAAGCTGGCTCAGCTCTCAGGTTCAGTTGTAATTTATGGGGCTCTAAAAGCAAAAAGAAGTCAGTTATTTTTCAAAAAAATAAATATTTTCAATTTTCATTCTTACTTTTTTATATTTTGGCTTTACCTCTTATGTTACTGCCCATTGGCACAAAACAAGAGAGAACTTTTAAAAAATATTTTGAAACTACAGGAAATGCATCATTGAGAAAAAAGCCATTATCTTTCACCTAAGACAGTGGAAATTCATGAACTTGTCTCAACACTGTAGTTCTTTCTACCCCACTATTGCATAAGTTTTATAAACACCACTTATCAAAAAGCGATTTAAAAATTTTTCCAAATATTGAGGAAAGAACAATTTTTACTTTAATTTGGTTCTACAAACGAGTTAACTCTATGGAGTGCACTGTTCATAAGTTCAAGGTTATGGGTTCAATTCCTATGTGGCCTAGTTAGGTTCTCTCAGTATGAAATGTGTACATGTGGAGCAGCCTTTATGTGAAATGTGTGGATCTAGAAGTATTTCAGGTTTTAGGGATTCTCAGATTTTGGAGTATTTGTACAGACTTTACTATCTTAGCCTTCCTAATCTGAAAAATCTGAAGTCAGAAAAGTTCTAAAATCTAAAATGTTTTGAGCATCAAATCAGCACTTGAAAATTTTGAAATTTCAAATGATTTTGGATTTTCAGATTAGGGCATGTTTACCCTAGTCAGACGACAGGTTTAACTTCCAGCCACAGCAGATCAGCCCAACCTGCTCCACTACTGGCAAACAGCTCAGGGAATCATCTTAAATTCAAAGTTCAGCATGTCACAGTTGTGGTGTGTGTACACTTAAAAAAGCATAGTATTTACCCTACTGTGATGTAAATAAGAAGTCTTAGTCGTTTTCAGAAACCACAGAAAACCCTCACATTTGTTCTTTCCCACAGAGTACTTTTTGACTCAGTCTACATCTACCATATGAAGTTAACACCATAAGGGTCCAGAGTGTGTGCCTTTTTATTTATCATTATGATACCTGTACCTTCAACAGTACGTGGCACTCAATGTCTAACACACAATTCACAAACAACTACACATGGGAATTGTTTTTTAATTTGAAAACTTTTTTTTTTTTTTTTTGCAAATGGAAATTGAATACTTAGCAAAAACCAAACAACCCAGTGATTCCCAAGTGTGGTCCTTAGATTGCATCACCTTCACCTGGGAGCCATTAGAAATGTGGATGCTTGGGGCTGGAGCGGTGGCTCAGCTGTATAACACTTGCCTTTCACAGGTAAGGACCTGGATTTGATCCCCAGAACCACATATACAACTAAGTGGAGGAAAAACAAAACCAGATGAAAAAATAATAAATTCTCTCTTTCACTCTTTTTCTCTCTCTCTTCAGAAGAAAGAAAGAAACGTTAAGTGCTCTGGCCCCACCACGGACCTACTGAATCAGTACCCCTGGAAGCAATGTTCTGAAACATGTATCCTAACAAATCCTCTAGGTGATTGTGAGGCATGGTCAAATTCGAATCGATGGCTACAACCCAATAAAGAAAACTCTAGCCCACACTCTGCTCTAATTTGTAGTAGCAGTTCCAAATTCATGAATGCATCATTTTTAGAACAGAAGTATAAAATACAGATCTTGGAATAAATATCTGGGAAATGAGTTTCTATATAGAAGAGATATCTAATAATAATGTTTGAAAACAGAAATGTATCTAGCAATATACCTTGAGTCGTAAGAAAAACATGTAGGACAGAAACAAAATATATTAAAAAAATTAAAAATAATAGATGATCACTGTGAGGACTCTTCTTTGATCATATTTTTTAAATTTTATATTGTCCTAAAAGGAAGTTATTAAACAAACATGGGGATAATGTGGCATGGTGTTAATGTCCCTACACCAACATTCAAAGACCTGTGCTAAAAAATCCACCTAAGCTATAAATTATCCAAAAAAATGACATAACTTCACTGGGATATCTCTTTTCAAGGAGCTAAGGAAAACGAAAGTAGAAAATTCTATGAATTAAGAGCACTAGAGGTCTATCATGTTCCAAAGTGAACATACTTCCAGATGACAGAAAGAGGGAGGGACCAAACAGGATCCAAAAGACTCCTGACGAGTCAGAAGAACTGATTAAATCTAACAAAACAATATTTAAGAGGATGAAAATAAACTTCTACACCTGGGTTAAACATACACACCCTGCTTAGGTATAGGTTTGGGAATATTTGGCTCAGCAACAGCATGCATTAAAAAAACCAAAAAAGCACATACCAAAATACAATAGCAAATCCGAAAGCCTTCATTTGCAGTGAACTCCTCATGAGCCAGCATCATGGTCCTTGTCACTCTGAAAGCAGCAGTGACCTCAGGAGGTCTTAGCAGAAGAAAGTATCTAGAAGCCAAATCACAGTTGTGCTCTGATGTGTTCTGGGTGAACCACCTCTAACATGACCGCATTGGTTCCTGGCCCCACACTGGAGTGCACAGGTGGAGAGGTTCGGGGTGTGGGGGGGAGGATGACTCGACTAGGAACTGGGATCTCCATGAGTAAAGGAAGTACTTATTTGTCACCAGAGTAGGAAGAAAGAACTCAGGCCTGGGTGGAGGCATGCTAGTTATCTTCAAATGTGTGTAGGGCCGTGTAGGAAGAGGGATTCATCATGATCTGTGTGACTCTAAGGGGTTGAAGTTAAAGCCAATGAGGAGAAGCTGAGAAGTCTTTGGTTCCAAAGAAGTTAACACAACAAGAGGAAGAGCTGTTGTAATAGTTCCATTTGCCAATTTGGCTGGGTTGTAGTATCCATGCATTCCATCAAACACTAATGTAGGGGTTAACATTAAGTAATTTGTAGATGTAGTTGCAGATTATACCACCCACATTGATCCTCTTTACTCTGGATCATGTGGGTGAGCCTCATCCAATCTTTGGAAGATTGTTAAGTGCAAAAAGTCATCATTGACTACACATCTGGTACTTCCAGAGGGCTTGGCCATGCATTAGCTGTTCATGGATTATTGAACTTCTTATAAAACATAACATCAGGTTTTATAAGGTTCTTATCAAATTCTCATGGTCATTTCATTTTCTAGCAGAAACTGTTTGAAAGCATATGGAAAAGGACTACATGATACAAAATGAAAATATTTAATAACAAAGTTGCAAGAGCTTTACACAGAACCGTAAACAGGAATCCTAGCCTTGGCTCTAGCACCATCTGGGTGATTTATCCAAGGCTTTTTCTAATAGGTATCTCTCGTACATATGTGTATCAGTTTTGCATATCCGTTTATTCATGTACAAACTACCTATTTCAGATGACTTTGCCTTTACAATACAACACTCTTATTTTTAATAGGGTAAAAGAAACTACGGCTGCTTTTATGAAACCACATCAATTTTCAAAGGCAGCTGTAGCAATAGAGATGCATTTGCACTGGAATTTTGGCTTCAAGGCTAGTACCACCTTGAAAATTTGGCTGATTTCCCCAAACCCATAAGTTGGAGAAATACCAAGAATAAAAAGGGGAATTACAGGGATGATTCAAAATTTTCTTCATTGCCCTTTAAGTTAGTTCTTGTCAATTGCCAAGAAAAATGTCAAAAGCAAAGTGGAACCGATAGATGCCTGATATTTAACTACAGAAACAATGTTTCAATGAATAAATTATCCATTAATTAAAAGTAAAGGATGATCAAATTCTAATAATTTATAAAAAAAAGAAAAAAAAGCAGAGACAGGGATACATCCTTTTGGCTTTGAAAAATTATTCTTGGTTTTGTTTCATATTGTTTACCAGTCTTATTTTCTCCACATATTTTTTATTTTTCTGGTTTTTGATTTTTCATTTTCTTACCAGCCTTCTCCCACCACACCCCCATTATAATATTCTTACTGTTGTTGTTGTTGTTATTGCAGTGCTGGGGATTGAACCCAGGGCCTTGCAGATGCTTGGCAAGTGCTCTACCACTGAGCCACATCCCCAGCCCACATCCTAACATTTTTTAAAGTTTTTTCCTTTTTTTTTTCACACTCCCAGTCCATGGTGATAATTCTTAACAGAAAGGCTTTAACTAAGAATTGGTTATTGACGATCTAGAAACTATTTAACTTCTCACCAATAAGCAACTGTTTTCCTTTCCTTTCCTAAATTCTCTGAACTAAATTATTTAGCCCTGCTTTTCTTGATTGGCATACAAGAGAGATGTACAATGATGAATAAATTACTCAGAGGTCTGGATTTTACACATATCTGGAGGCATATATCTGCAATTTGAAAATGGCATTTTATTGCCCTTGGGATGGACCAAACGGCAATTGTCTCATATAGGCCATTCACTTCTTCATTTTATGTCTGTGCAAGTAAAAGAAAGATATAAATTCTAGGAAATCACAGATAACCATATTGCCTTATTTTATGACAACAGGAAGACTATTTTATTTCTAGTCCCATCTAAACATCTCAATGACACTTTACCCCTTTGCCCCAATCTTTAAAAATGAATTATTCCTCCACCCAACAACTATACAAGGAACTAATGGGCATCATTTCTTGCCATCCTTCAATTTAAAAAGCCAACTCAGAAAGACTTTATCAACTACGCACACACATTTCTAGGAGCTGTGCAAGGACTACACCTGCCTGAGAAGAGGCAAACGCAATCCGTCCTTCTTACCTTGGCCAATGTTATTAAAAAATTGCCACTAAGATTATATAATCTTATGTCTGCACTACGATACAACCAGAGTGACTATCATTGGAAAAATAAAGAAGACATGATAAACATACACATACATGCTAGAATGATACTCGGCTTTATAAAAAGCAGATATTCTGTCATTTGCAACAACATGGATGAACTAGAAGACTGATGGTAAGGGATACAAGCCAGGCAGAGAGATAACTACCACATGATCTCCCCTACATGTGGAATCTACAAAAGCTAAATTCATAGATGTAGAAAGCAGAATGATGTTCACGATCCTAGAGGCCGCGGGAGGATGGATGGGGAAACAGCAGACTTGGGTCAAAGGGGAGGAGTCTCAGACAGGAGGAAAAAGTTTTGGTGATGTATTGCATAGCATGGTGACTGTAATCAATTTAGTGTTAGCCTATGAATATGTTAATAATGTGTTATACATCTCAAAATAAGTAAAGAACGATTCGCAAGTTCTAAATCATGAAGAAATGACAAATTTAGGGGTTGAAGCGGTGGCTCAGCAGTTATGGCGCTTGCCTGGCATGCATAAGTATGCAGGTTTGAACCCCAGCACCACATACACAACGAAGTGTCAGAGCAATGAAAGCCACATGAAAAATTAAATAAAATTGATTCTCTCTCTCTCTCTCACTGTCCCTCTCTTAAAAAAAAAAAGAAAGAAATGACAAATATTTAAGGTTATAGACAGGTTAATTAGCCTGATTTGATCATTCCACAATGCATACAAGTGTTTAAATATCACACCATACCTCACAGATATACTTAATGATAATTTGTCAAAAAAAGAAGTAAAAGTTTAAAAGCCATAATTGATGGTAGTAAAAGAGCTTATATAGAGGTAGAAAGTAATGCCCCCAAACTTGATGAGCTGATTGGGACCTAAGGAGGTCAAAACAGGCCTGGGGCATGCATCAGCATTCTAGTCCCTGTGCTATGAGCAACTGAGGCTGTTCTGGGCCTGTGGTCCTCAAAGGGGACCAGAAGCCTGGGTGCAGCCACAAATAAACTCACTGTACCTGCCTGAGGAATCATTTTAGTCACTGACTGGGGAGGGAGCAATTGCTTTTATATCCAAACAAACAGATACAGAGTAATATTAAATGTTGCATATATTTTCTATAAATAATAAAACTCACAAAATAATTACATGATTGTGAGATGTTTACAAACCCCCAAGCTCTCTGGATTTTTCTCTTCTGTTATAAGAACTTTGAAAGCAACATTCAAAAAGCATCACACTACACTATGCAGTCTCAAGGAGGGTAAGAACTAGTGTAGGGCTACTTAAGTAAAGAAAAAGTTTTAAAACACAAAAGGCTATTTCTACTGTACAAGAACACTGCTATCCGTAAGATGCTATTGATATTGCTAGTTTTTATTTGATAAATATGAGATCTCATAAATATATCTCAGCCATGAGGTTCATATACATTTTAAAGAAGTTTTTGGCACATATTTGAAAATTAACATTTAAAATGAGAATTGGGACTGTTTTATTTAAAAATAAAATGAAAAAATATTTATTTTATTTTATTTTTTTAATAACTGAGGAGAGGGAATGGCAGGTAAGACCAAGAAAAGAATAAAAATGAGAAGGAAATAAATTACTTCTCTTCATGCCTAAGAAAAAAATATCACAAATTTGTTCCTATTTGGCACTCAATTTATAGTCCAGAAATCTGAGTGTATGAACTTCAGCCTTCATGGATGAGTGCATCAGTTAGTTTTTTAATTAGGGGATAGCATTACTCAATTGCTTTTGAGGCTATCCCTTTTGACAAACGTATTTTCTCAATGACACACAAAATTTCAATTCTAAAATGAGAAAGTCAACTGTGAAACTAAATTTAAATTTTCAGTTGTTTTTCTATCAGCTCTTCCTACACTTCCTACAGATTTGAATAACATGAATACAGGAAGCACTTAAATGAAAATGTGTGCATTCCAGGTCTGTTGGCAAGTCTTGTCTTTTTAATTACTTGGAGCCTGTCAAAATATAGGCTGATGCACCCAAGTGAGGAAGCCTTCAAACCACATTATTAGAGCTCTACCCTTAGCCAGTAAAGTCAATGGTTACTCTTCTGGAGGAGCAGAGGAAACCCTGTTCCACACCTTTCACTACCCTTTCCAAAGCCAGCAAGCTCTCCTGAAGACGGAACTGCAAGGTGAAATTAGACAGAAGGAAGAACACGAGCATCTATAACAGACCATGTAAATACTGCCACGGACATATTATACACACACACATCCCTCACATGTTTATCAGTGCTCCTTAGTGGTTAGCACCTTAGTAAATTTTGCTTCTGCTGACACTTCTATGGTCAACTTGTCAGCTGAAAAGTTCTGCTTAATGTTAAATTCTGTTTTAAACAGAGAGGGCCTATCTATCACTGGGCTTAGGAAGTCAGCTACCACATACCAGCAGCACTTTCAAATTTAAGGGTGTTAATTTATTGATGGCACGAACATATTTCTGGATATTTTTCCAAGATTGAATGTAAGCCACAAAAAGTATCCCTATGATCATCATTGGCCAAGCTGTAATTGATATTAACCAGACTTTGAGTTCAAGAAAGGGAGAAAATGTGTTATGGGGGTGTGTGCGGCGTGTGCATGTGCTGACGGTATGCTGAGTACAAATATGAAGTTTTACTTTAAAAGCTTTTACTTTAAAATGTCCACTTGAATATATATTATCTTTGATTACATGTGTTCATCTGAGAATTTATAAGTTAAAAGAAGCATGCACTGAAACATTCTAATAATATAAGTTAATGATTGAGCATTTGCTATGTGCCAAAACAGTTGCATACAATTCATTTGATCCCAATAATTGAAATAGGCACTACTATATGCTTTTTTGTAACTGAAGAAATTAAGAAGTAACTACTGGCCACAAGTCACCAGGTTCACTCAGTGAGTACAGAGTTTGTGCCCCTGACTACAAGTTATTCAGCTACCTATTAGCAAATGAACAATATGGCCTTATGCACCTCCAAATACCAATTTGGTACTTAGTATAGGGAAAAGTAGAGGGGACAAGTAAGAGCTGAAGCCTTGGAAACAATTCACATGGATCCAACTTGCATCAGAGATGCTCAGGTTTGTTGTTCCCCATGCATAAATCAAATTGGTGGTACTTTTTAAATGTGAGGTGTGGTGACAAGTCTCAGGACAGCAGCCTGATGTTGAAATAGGAAAGCAGTACACAGGGCCGACAATAAAGCAACTGTTGAAGGCATGCAGTCTGTCATTGTCATTTCCACCCAAATGAAAACCAACAAACAAGGTGGAATGTATACAAGGCGGACAGACAAATCAGTCCAAAGAAGGTTCATTTACTAAGAATAACGACTCTAGAGCTGGTGAAGGCCTTGGAGAGCAATCTCAAACTCTGCATTTTATATAAAATAATACTCATCAGCAGAAGCTGGCTTCTAGGTGCAGGTGTTATTTTTGACTCTGGCTGTAAGGAACCCAGAGGGAGAGAGCACCAGTGAGAGATGAGAGAATGGCATGCAAACACTGCAAGACCCAGTTTCCTAAAGGTGGGAGGATGAAGAGCCCAGGAAGGCAGCTGGTTAGGAGCAAAGGAGAGGAAGCAGACAGCCAAGGAGCAGGCTGCCAGGGGAGCTTGGGAGGGAGGGACAAGGGGGAGGGAAGAATGGTTGTGCTGAAGGGCAGGAAAAGGTCTAAGATCAGGCTGGAAAACGTTCATTTGATCTCTTGGGTATTGACCAGTGGTGACCTTATCAAGAACAGCTTCAGTATTATGGTTGCAGGGAAAGACTTGTATGTTTTAAGTAATGAACTGGGCGTGTGAAAAAGTTCAGATCAGAAGGGCAGAGCGCATATTCCATAAGCTTGAGAAAAAGACAAAGACGCACAGTGGGCAAAGACATGCTCAAGGGACATAGGTCAGGAGAGAGTGACAGGAATAACTGACATAATTTGGGGGAAGCTGGGGTCATAGCTCAGGCTTGACGGATCAGCCTTGATGGAAGGAAACAGCCGCTTGCTCCACAATGGGGAAGATGAGAAAGGGATGGATATATGCAGAGCTAAGTGGTTCTTCCAGCTGAGTTTAAATTTTTAAGCTATGTGGAGTTTATTTTAATAAGTGATATAAGGCTTTTTTAAAAAAGTCTCTTTTCCTTATTGCTTATGCTAAGTGTGCAATGAACAATCATACATGACCAGCCCCAGGCTTGGCCCTTCACTCGCAAGGACTCAGACAGCTGGTTGGCAGCACAGGCCTGTCCACACGCTCTCTGCCCTTCAGCCCACTCCCACAAACAGTTTCCTCATTCTCCAGATCCTTCTGACAGCTACAGAAATCAAGTTCTCACGCCATTAGGAAACACTGAGATTAACAGGGAGGGGCTTAGCTATCTTCAATCTTGTGAATGCTGGCAGTTTCTTAGCCTCGCCAACGATCATTTGCCTTGCTTGGATTCTGCCGGAGGCGAGAGCAAAAAAGAAGGAGAAAACCGTGGAGGAAGAAACAGCACATGAGAAAATTAAAAGAGAGTCAGAACAGGGGAACAGGGAAGGTTACTGCTGAAAATAACTAGAGGATAGGTCAGGAAAGGGAAGTTAGTCGCGGAATTAAAAGATGCTTTTGTGGGTTTAAGATCATGTGGATTAATTACCTGTTGTATTGGATTACCTGATTTATTTCCAAATGGGTTTCCCAATACAAACATGCACCTACTAGATTCCTGTGTGAGTCCTTTCCTGAGATCCAGAAGCTTTGTGTGCAAAGTCAAATATGACTCCTTCCTCCAATAAGACGCCAAGACATTATCTGATAAGCCATGCTGCCCTGACATATTAGCAACATCTTCTTCATTTTAATTCTAAATGCAAAATATTATTTACAAACTGAGTATCAGTTACATTTTTTGCTTCCACTATTTCACCCTTAATAAAGGTATGTAAATTTTTTCTCTGGTGGGGCATAAAAAAGCCTTTGAATTATTAATGCTAGCCAGAATTTACTAATTCAATTCACCCCGGAGCATTGGCAATGGTTGTTTTGCTTGAGAATATGCACTTCTAATTGCAAGAGTCCTTCTTCGGTTTAAAAGTGTTGGGCAATAATGTACTTTTATATTCATTCAACCACCAGTTATTAAACATGAAACACATGCTTGATACTGAACTGTTTTCTGAGAATATCAAAATGAATGAGATAAAATAAAATTGACCTCTCAGGCTCTCATAGAGAGGAAAGAGCAAATATATTTTTAAATTTCCACAATCTGATTTTTTTGAAGTTTTTTATATCCTTTTTTATATCCTTTTTATATCCTTATATCAAGATATATGATATATCCATTTCCTGATGTATTGTCAGAAAAGCTACTTTATTATAAAAAAAAGGTACGTACAGTTAGTTATACAAAATAAGAGTTCCAGATAAAGAAAAAGAAATTTCATGTAAAAGAACAATAAATGAGAATATGAGAAATGCCTACCACCCACTGGCCTAATCACAAGAAGCAGTAACACACACACACACACACACACACTCAACAGCAATCACAACCAAAATCTTACCTGACTTGCCCACGCCTGCTCTCCCAAACACTGCCAGCTTGACCTCTGCACTTTTAGCCATGATGGGTGTTGTAGAAGTTACTGTCGTTAAAACGAAAGAGCTGAGCAAATGTTTTCAGTCCCAATCTTTGGATTCACTGTATCATTGTAAATCTTGGAAGAGTCCACAATTCTTAAACAAAAGAGATTTGAAAATTCATTAGTGAATGGAAATGAATTAATATTTATTAAACATCTAATTTATGCCAGTCACATTCACTTTACCAACATTTTCTAAATTGGTCTTCACCACCACCCTGTGAGAGTGTTATACTAATGGAATATAAGCTATTCAACTAATTAATCGTAGATCCAGGACTTGAATTTAAATCTGTTTAATCCAACGTGTGCATTTTCATACATAACATCATTTTTTTTTTTTTTTTTTTTTTAGAGAGAGAGGGACAGTGAGAGAGACAGAGAAAGAGAGAAACAACTTTATTTAGTTTTTCACATGGCCTTAGTTGCTCCAACACTCAGTTGTGTACGTGGTGCTGGGGTTTGAACCCGGGTCCTCGTGCTTGCCAGGCAAGCGCCGAAACCGCTGAGCCACCGCTCCAGCCCCATAACATCATTTTAAAAATATTTCAAGGCATTGTTTCTTGGCAGTCACTGATAATAAACACTTGAAGTAGGTGAATATGTGTGTTTACCACCCACCCACCTGTAAGCTTCCAATATAAAAAGACACATGACAGAGGGAGTCATTGTGGGGTCCCTTTTGGTTTGGATAGCATTTATTCATATTAGTCAATATTAGTCAACTCCATTGCCACACAATTCAATTTTCTATTTCCCATTTAAGGGTTAAATTTCATCTCGGTGTATACTAGATCGAATTTTCAAGTTACATAAGAAATACATGTTTATGAAATCAATAAAAATATCCAGATTACATTTTTATATACATATATATGTGTGTTTATATATATGATATATTTGTGTGTGTGTTTTAGAGAGAGAGAGTTAATGCTTTCATCTTTTTTTCCCTCTACTTATTTGTGTTTGTGGTGCTAGGGATCAAACCTGAGTCCTTGTGCATGCTGAGCAAGCGCTCTATTGCTGGGCCACCTCTCCAGACCCACATTTTAATATTTTGCTGGGCTCAATGCTCCGGTGCAAAAAAAAAGGTAAATACAATACACCAAGTTCCGACTCCTTTTCTGTAACAACTTCCTAAAAATTAGTTTATAATACTGTCCTAACTCTTGGGATGTGACATTATATAGAATGTAAACACATTTTATGTAGGTTGGTGCTTTAGGTTCTCAACACTGAAAAAAACAAAACAACAAAAAAACTGGGACCGAGGCTTGGGAGGAACAACCAAAGGAATCTCTGGCCATTGCAAGAGCTTTTCTTTATGCCCACATAACCATTCTGTGCCTGATCTACTATTTCCTGATGTGGAAGGTGGGTTCATTACATCTAAAAGCTCTTTCCTTTCTAGTTAGTCCCCTCCAATTAGAAGAACGATCTTTCTTCTAATGAGTTCCCATCCCTCCCCATCGCTTCTTCTCACCTGTCCTGGTTTTTGTCTATGATATAGCTCAAAACAAGTTGACTTTTTCCTTCGCTCTGAACTCTTCAAGTATCGTCACATCTGTTAGAGTGCTTTGCCCCTCCCAGGCTTCTGCTTCCCAGCATGTTCGTTCACTCGTTATGGGATCGACATCATGGGAGACATTGACATCGACATCATTATTTATAATTTTTTGACCCTGACTTTCCCCTTTCACCACATTGCACTGCTCCCCTCTGGCATTGGCTATTCAATCACTCTAAAAATGTGGTCTCCACTGCATTCACTACTTGACATATGACCCAACAAACGGACATGGCAAAAGTTCCCTGAGTGGCTTTCTCTCCAGTATCTAATACTACTGTCATGCCATAGCACAGCCACTCCCATTTGGGCTTTTTCTTTTTTTTTTTTTTTTTTTTTTTTTTTTTTCCTGGTACTAGGGATTGAACCCAGAGGCTCTTAATCATCTTTTACATGGACTGTTACGGACTTCCCCACTTGGAACTCTGCAATCAATGGTTTCAATACAAATGCAAAGCTTCACTTTTGTCTCTGTTAAACTTAGTCACATCAGCCTTCACAATTTATCCATTTTTCCAGTCTGTTAAGATACTTCGGAAACACCAATCTAAATGTGTTAACTACTCCTATCAGCATATTTTCATCTATAACTTTTTAAAAAGACCTCAATAAAGAGAAAAAGTGAAAAAAACCCTTCATAAAAAGTATTTCCACAAAGACAACATGGTTTTTTGTACATTATGCACCGAAGCCATCTAGTTATAGTTAACAATTTTTGTATTTGCTGATTTCCAAAGTACCAGAGCTTCCTCTAAAGGAAGCTATTAACTTTGGCTATTGTTTACTTCATTTCCAAATGAAAAATCTTAGTAATCATTAATAGTACAAAAATCAAAAGCTTAAACATCTGCAATTTGTCCAGTCCCATACTTTTGGCTAAAGATAAAAGGATTTCTTTATTCATCATTTTACATGTATTCATTAAGAAAAGGCCTCTGTGTTTAAGGTTCAGTGCTTCATCTTAATATATTAAGATGTATTAACTCTAAAAATGCTAGGCGAGAATAGTTGCTGATTAGCATTTCTTTGAAACATAGAACATACAAGTGTCAAGAACTTGCGTAAAAATAATTGACTATTTCACATAAAACTATTCTCATGTATATAAAAATCTACATAATTGTTTGTATGAGTAATACTTCATAAAGTGCCATCAAAAAAATTTTTTTTAAAGTCACATATTTCAGTAATTCCCAAATGGCCTCAAAGGCATAGGACTTTCACATATGAAAGAGAAATTATGTGGGTTATTTTTTCCACTTATAACCTAATAAAGATACAACCGGTTATTGTCAACCTTATGTATGTTTAGGAAAAAAAAATCACTTTAAAGGAAGATACAATACTGACATGGATTTTTCATTTTATTCCTTTCACGAAAATGTGAAAAGTTACATTTGATAAGATAGAAAACAAAGATAAATGTATAAGTTGTTGTAATAAGGAATCTCCTGCCAAGCTTCTAATGTTCCAAATAGCTCATAACCTGAGACCTTCCATAACATGGATCTAAGAAAACTCATCTGTCTCCTAATGTTGTGCAGAAATAATCTGACTATGTCTAGAAGTTGTCCTTCACTTTATACGTGGATAGTGCTTTAGCAGGGCAGAATTCCCAAAAGTAAAGTCTCAAATATTTAGATTAGTGTCTTTTCCCCCCTCAACACAAAGCAATTAACAACATCTAGAAAAAAAATCTAGCTCCAAATTCTGTATTATTATTATTACTGCATTCATTGATCTATTCTATACTTACATTGAGTATATATATATATATATATATATATATATATATATATATATATATATATATATATATATCAGCTACCTCGGAGGAGCTCAGAATCCCGTTAGACCTATGTCATTAAGTTACCAGAACCTTATTTATTTATTTATGGAAAGATTTCATTCCTCTTAAATGATTCCCAAGACTATACTATCCAAGGTTCATGCTTTCCACTTCCTTTTGGGGGGGCATCTTTATAACCATTTTTCTAACTTCTGTTTTTATGGTCTCATCCAAATAAAGTGCAGCTGTTTGGGGAAGGAAAGAACCTAGTCCGGGCGTGGGAATGAGATTCTCCTCTGTTTGGGCCAACCCTTCTCTGGTTTTGAAATCAAGTTTTCTGGTTCCCTTACCAGGAATTCTCCCTCACCTTATCACAACGCAGCTCCCACAGCGACAAGGATATCGTACAAGCCCCCCGGCTGTGGCGTTACTCTGAAATCAACAGGTATCCTGCACCCATAGAAAAGCTCCACGTGGACTGAAGGTCACTGGCTTTCAAACTAGGGAGCAAACACCGCCTAAGTCAAAAGGACGTTCTCTGTCTCAGCTCGGAGCGCTTCCATGCCCGGGTGCTGGCGTTCACGTCTCACCCTCAGCCAACTCCAGAGACGCCCAAGAAGGACCCAGTGACCAGGGGAACTAACCCAGCGGCCGAGGGATCGGGGCTTAAAATGGGTCTGCAGGGAGCAGTCCCCAAAGAGCCGCCTGGACACGTGCGTGTCACTCACCTGTTCGCTCTCTGCAGGCCGGGAGAACTGCGGTCCCCTGCAAGTTCGTAATCGGTCCCCCAAGACCGCCAGGCCCTCGCGCACTGCGCTGCCCAGGATGCAGACGTCGTTGCGGAGCTGCCAAGCTGCGATCGCGAGTGGGAACAGCTACGGCAGCAAGTGCGGTGGCCGGGCAGGGGTCTCCTGCCTAGCGCTTGCTCCGACTAGCGGCAGAGCGACTGCGGCAGGACGCGAGCCCGGCCCGGCCTCAGGGATGCTGCAGTGAGGCGCTTTGGCGCCCCCTACTGGTGTCTGGGGCGGGCTCCTCCCGCGCGGCTGCCTCCCCTGCTGGACAGCCTGAGATGCGGTGTTCAAAGTGCTGCACCCAAGGCCCCTTCTCTCCTTTGCTCAGTTCCAGGCCTCCAGGCTCAAGCAGAAGAGCGACTTTCCTTGATTAAAATCTTGAGTATGAAAGCGAAACTACGTGGTGTTTTCTATTCCTTCCTTTAAAAGATCTTCACACTATTCTTTGGAAATAACGCTAATTATTCCTATGACATCAAAGCAGAAAACACAGCAGATAAAAAAAAAAAAAACTAGTCCAGGGCTAGTGAATGACTGGAAGAAAATCTAGGTCTAATTCGAAGCAGAGAGATGCTTGGAAAGACATAAATATTGAATCCAAGTGAAATTCATATTGGCATATTTGATAAAGTTCCAAATGTTTCCCATCCTCATACCAGACCGGTATTTATAAGATTGGCCTTGGAGTCATCCCTCATCATGCTCAAATCCTAACAAGGATAATTAAATTAATACACATTCTCTCCTGGACCTGTTTTTACATCCTTCAACTTATTTGAGATTGATAGCCTCCCTCGAGTTAAGCAGTAGTATTATAGTTGCTAGTCCTTCACAGGTGAAGAGGTGGGCTTCAGACCTTCAGAGAGGTTAAATAATTTCCCAAGGACAATGAAAGTTATGATCAAAAGAGCAGGAAAAACTTATATATTACTTTTCTTTCCTTTTTTTTTTTTTGTCATTCCAAATATGGGCAGTCTTACCAGAATACCAGGTGGCCTCCAGAAAAATCACTGCCACATGAGCAGACAGGAGCCCAGGGCTAAGTGACAATCCGCAGAATGTCCACGATGGAAAAGAGGTAAGCATGGAGGCAGTTAGGCAGTTTCCAGGACTGGTGCTGATGGAAAAGTCACTGCAGCACAAGCTGGGAACTAGGCTGAACTAAGTGCTGGATTTGTGGCTGAAGTAGGGATTGCCTTGCTGAACAGGCGTTGTCCTGCTGAGTTCTGGAGAAAGCTCAAGCATCATATTCTCACATCCACTGAGTTTCCTGATCACTAACTTACCCCATCCCCATCCCACCCACACCTGGATGAGATGTCCCTTCTGTTTCATAGAACCCTGTGATCCCATCACTGTGTCTGTCTCAAATTCATTTTTCTCCCAATCTTCTATGCTAAACCTTGAAAGTGCAGATACTACATTATCTGAATTTCCAACATCTACTGTAGTGCCTGGCACATAGTGGGTCTTCAAAAGATAATTGCGTAATGAATGAAGAGGAAAGAGGAAGTTGTAACAGGATACGTTTGAATTGTTACCAGGATGAATTGGAGACAGAATATCCAGTCAGAATTGAACAGATGGCTCTGAAATTTGAGAAAGAGATAGGTATTTAAGTGTCTCAGGATACACAAAAAAATCTTTGAACCCTGAAATGCAAAAACAATTGTCCATATAGATTATATGGAGTCATAATGCATGGAATTTTGTGGCATTAATATGTTCAAATTTCACCTTTACCTTCTTCCCCCACCAAATCTTGTTTATAGGGCACTATTTAATAAAAATATCTATGCATATATGCATATACTATGTGTAATATCTGTTAATACATTATGTGTGCTATATACAATTTGTACATTTAAATATTCAATGTGATATATTTATATATTTTATAGAAATTTAATACATTTACTATCTAATACATTTATATAGCTATACATATATATTAAGATATACACTATATACAATTTAAATAATATATAGTATTTATACACACACATATATAATTTTTAAATGAATTAAGTTGGAATTTCCATTTTTTCACTTTTATTAAATAGGCAATTATTGAAAAAGGTCCAAGTCAGGATCCACTTGAGCAGTTCTTAGGGCATCTCATCTATGGAAACTGTTTCTCTCCATTTTCATGCTCGGGCTCCCGTATCTAGCAGGGAGGCACTAGCATGAACACCTGCAGGTCTTGACGTGCTGCCCTAAGACAGATCAAGTTGCTATACTGGAATGGGACACCCATTGTATTGTCTTCAATATGTGCCCTATATTCCATGGGACTGCTGCTTTATCTCAAAAGCAGCAAAAAGAGCCCTCCCCTTGGTGCCCCTTGCCTCATGGATCAGTAAAAAGGGCAGAACGTCATACCACTTCACATTTACGATTACATAATATGTAAGCACTGGGCAGGAATTCCCCAGGGGAGAGATCTTTTCATAATCTCTTGGCTTCAAACTTCTGCTAAGACTTCTAACACAAAAGTGGTAGATGAAGAGGGAGTATAACTCCAAAGCACATTAGCAACTGAAATTGTATGTGTCTGTGTGTGGGTGTACAGAAGTTAATCATATTCATTACAAACTATTCAATCACACAAGGTAGAAACACAAAGAAGAAAGTCATGCCCCAAAATCACCCTATCCCGAACCAATTGCTACCAGAAAGGGTAGCAATGATGTGCATCGTCATTCTAGATATTGTAGGACATGGACATATTAATAGATGGTAAATGCCATACAGATGTGCTAAGTGGCATTATACTGAAAATGCCACTTTTAATTTAAAAATACACTTAGCTAAGTAAGAAATAAAGAAAATAAAATGAATCTTAAACAATGGCTGAACTTTACATGATTCCCTCCTCATGAGTTAGTTCATCCCAATGTTTTTTTAAAGTCAAAATTATTGCATAAACCAGATCTGAATTCATTAAGCTTAAACGTATATTTGTTTTACTCAGTATCAAATGACATCTTGCTATTTAAAAGAGCAAATTAGTTTTTCATTTTGTCTCTTACTTTTCCTTCCCTCTTCTGTATTTTCACCTAGTTATTATTTGCTCATTGTCAAGATTTATAACATTTGCATTTCACTCATACCTCTCATACTCAAAGTAATTTAAATTTAGTCCTCCACTTAAATAGAAGAAATTTATTCAATTAATTCTTCTATCATGGTTTTTCTATTATTCGATCTTTATTATGACTCATCTCTCAATTTCCTCATAAAATCGTACTTCCAAGAAGTCCTTGCAGGTGCCCTGTTGTATAATTTTTCTTCCTGTTGCATAATTAATAATGTCTGCCTCTTCCCTTCTTGTTTTTAATTTATTTTGTAATTAACTTATTTTTCTTACAATGACCCCTTCCTCCTTTTTTTCCTGCATAGAACGTTTTCTTATTTAATATGTGGTTTCTTTTTTGAAGTCATATATGTTATGACATATATTGGATGAATTGTGCTTGGCTCCATTCCTACCTTATATGAGACCAGTATGTTTTTCTCTATGAAGAGATAATTTGAAGGTGAGCATTGCATTCTTTTCTTTTTATTAGTTGAATATGGAGTTACAATTGAGGGGTAATCATTATCAAACAATCAAGAACAAATGTATATTTACATAGTTAGCCAAGGCTGATGCCATGTCATGGATGCCCCCCTTGGATTCCCCATGGTTCTGTTTCCCCCCAAAGAACCCCTGTGTTAAATGGACTTCCCATGGAGGTAAGAGATCTCCTTCTGAGAGGACTCCCCCCTATTCCCTCCCTCCAGTCTCCTTGATATCCTTCCTAATCCCTCCCCGCTCGCTGACTCCCTCCCTGCGTCTCGACGTATCCTACGCAATGATCCTCCTGTTTGTGTAAAAATTCATACATGTTGAGGTTATTATTAGCTTAGCCATCTAACATACTGTTTTTCAGATGTATTCTAGCTTCCACAAATGAGAGAAAACATTTGGCCCTTGAGTCTCTGAGACTGGGATACTTCACTTAGCATAATTTTTTCCATCTCCATCCATTTGGCTACAAAAGCCATAATATCATTTTTTCTAATAGCCAAGTAGTATTCCATTGTGTATATGTACCCAAGTTTTTGTATCCACTGGTTCAGTGAGGGGAGTCAGGGTTGGTTCCATAGTCTAGCTATAGTAAATTGAGCTTCTATAAACATTGAGGAAGCCGTATCTCTATAATATGCTGATTCTAACTCTTCTGGGGAAATACCCAGAAGTGGGATAGCTGGGTCATAAGGTGGTTCCAGCCCTAATTTTTTGAGGAGTCTCCACACTGCTTTCCAGAGCAGCTGAATCGGTTTGCAGTCCCACAGCAATGTGACAGTGTTCCTCTTTTTCCACAGCCCCTCCAGCATCTGTCGTTGTTCATATTCTTCATTTTTGCCATTCTAACAGGAGGTGGAATCTCATTGAAGTTTTGATTTATTTCTCTTATAGCTAATGATGTAGAGCATTTCCTCATATATTTATGAGCTTTCTGGACTTCCTCTGGTGAGAAGTTTCTTTTTAGATCTGTAGCCCATTTTGTTGATTGGATTATTTGTGATTTTGGTGTTTAGTTTTTTGAGTACTCTGCATATTCTGGATATTAGCCCTCTGTCCGAGGTGCAGCAGGCAAAGATTTTCTCCCATTCTGTTGGGTCTCTCTTGACACTCTTGACTAATTCTTTAGCTGTGCAGAAGCTTTTGCTCTGCCGGCTGTGCTGTGAGTTGAGATCCGGGATGGAGGAGAGGTCATCTGAGTCTGTAGGTGGCCTTTGTCAGAGGCTGCATGTTGCGTTTTCCCTCCACGGTTGCAGCACAGACCTTGCCCAGGATTCAGTGCAGGCAGGCAGTATCAGTTACAGTAAGGACCACAAAGGAAAGATTTCCTCGGGTCTGAGACGGCTTCTCCCATTCATTCTTGGAGCCCTCTGCTCTCTCTCAACCATTTCCACTAGAACTATTCATTCTTGCCTCCTCTCCAATGGGAAAATGGCAATATAGTTGCTTTGTTTGCATTATTCCAGATTTGGAGACATTCTCAATTGATGGGGAAGAATATTAAAGATTCAATTAGACATCAGTACTGCTTCTGGAAACCAGGAATGTCTAAACTATGGCCTTTTATTTCCAAAGAAGATTAGTTTTGAAGTTTTATGTAAAAAAAAAAAAAGGCACCCCTTTCCTTATTCTGTTGCTGTTAGTGATTATTTGTTGCTGTTGGGATGGTTATTTACTGTTTTTATTGTTTGTTTATTGAGATATTAGGCAAACGTTAGTCTTCTTTTAGCTATCATTGGATTTCCTGCTTACTGGGACTAATTATAAAAGAAAATCAGAATACACAAAATAGTTTCTTGTCACCCAAATTTTCTTCTTGGGGACATCATAAGGGTCATCATCCATAAAGTTAGAGTGTAAATAACAGTAGAAGATTACAATTAAGGGCTATCAAGACAGCTGGGTTCAGAAGGTTAAAATGCTAGAAAAGATAGACAGAGAGAGAATCTCCCAGATATTTGCATGAAGATGCAACTGGACTTCACCAAATTTCTGGGCAGCATATTGTGTGGCAAGTCTCTGGGATACCTAATAGAAGTACAGCTGCCTGGAGTCTGAAAGATTGTTCCAGAGATCTTGGGAGGGTGGGAAGACAGTGGAGTCCGAATCAAGCCAGTGCTCTGAAAACTGTGAACGTCCTGGGCATTGATTGTAACTATAAACAGACCATATTCTAAGAGTGAGGGATAAATTAAATGGCATACAGGAATTAATAATTTTTAATTTTTTCTTTTAGGATTTGTGTAATAATCTCCTTTAATTTCTCATATTGATAATATGCATTCTCTTTTTCTTGATTAGAATAACAAGAGGTCTATCAATTGTTCAACTTTATAAAGCAATGACTTTAAAAAAATAATTTGTTGAGAAAATATTAGATATTCAATGCGTGCCACATGATGATCCAATACGTGTATACATGTAATGATTGTAATGATTACCATAGCCATTAAATTAATTGACACACTGTCACCACTCAAAAAAAAAAAAAAAAGAGTGAGGGATAAGAGTTATGACCTAGGAATAAGGGTGAATCCGAAAAACATTCCTCACCCAAAATAGAGATAAAAATGTGATCTTGAACTCTCAAATCCACCAGTAAAAAAACCTGTCAAAACAAAACTCAACACTCTTGAAAAAGATAACATGATCCAGACTCTATATAATTATCATCTGTGACATTAGGTATAGGGTAATCCTCTGCTGGGGCTGCCATACCAAAATATCACAGGATGGATGGCTGAAGAAACAGAAATGTATTTTGTGCATTTCTAGAAGCTAAGAAGTCTAGAATTAAGTTGCTGACAAAGTAGGTTCCATCCTGAGGCATTTTCTCTTGTTTGTAGGTGGTTGTCATTTTATACTCTGCTCATAGGATGTCTCTTTTGTGAGAGTCCAGAGAGAAGGCGAGGTTTCTTTTGTCTCTCTTTATGAGAACACCAGTCCTGTTGGGTCTGAGCACATTCTTAGGACTTCATTCAACCTTCATTACTTCTGTAAAGGACCTATCTCCAAATTCAGTTAATTTGGGGATTACAGAAGTAGCATGTAAATATTAGGAATACACACAAACATGCAGCTAGTAATATAACAAAAATTATTAAATAGATAAACAACACAAAAAATCAATAATCAAAAGATTAAAGCCAATGGAAGTAGGCAGAAGGTTATCAAGGTACTGGAATAAATAAGGACTTCAAGGCTTTCAGCATTATTGTATCATACTAAAGTCAATGGAGGAAATAATGGACAAAGACAGATAAAAAGTATAAACTGGGCTGGGGTAGTGGTTTCTCGGTTGGGGCGCTTACCTGGCATGCTCAGGGTCCTGGGTTTGAAGCCCAGCCAAGTACACAATGAAGTGTTGGAGCAAAGAGGGCCAAAATGAAAAACTGAATAAAATTTATTCTTTCTCTCTCACTGTCCCTCTCTCTCTTAAAACAAAAAAAGAAAAAGTATAAAGTATCCTATGTTCATCTCCTTTGGGTATATATTTCAACAGAAAAATAAAAAATGTAAAAATAATCAAATAGAAACCTTAGACTGTAAATATGATACCTGAAACTAAGAAATTAAGAACCAATTTGATGAGTTTAAGTGTGAACTATGAGATTAGAAGACAGAATTAGTAAATTTAGTGATATTAGAAAATATCCACAAGAAACCATAGAGAAAAATAAGAATGAAAAGACCAAAATAGCATGAGAAATGCAAAATATGATCAAAAGGTATAACACATATGGAATTCATGTTCTAGAAAGAGAAGAAATAAAGCAATGTTGATGAAATAAAGGCTGAAACTTTTGCAAATCTGATGAAAAATAGTAGTCCTTCAATTCAAGAAGCTCCATAAACCATAGAGAAATATAAATAAAAGGAAAACTGTATTTAGAAATATTGTCTTTGGGGCTGGAGCTGTGGCTTGGTGGTTACGGTGCTTGCCTGGCAAGCGCGAGTACAGGGGTTCAAAACCCAGCACCCACGTACACAGCTAAGTGTCATTGCAAGAGCAATGAAAGCCACATGAAAAACTAAATAAAAATAGATGCTCTCTGTCTCTTTCTCTCTCTCACTGTCCCTCTTAAAAAAAAATTATCATCAACTTAAAGATGCTGTATTCATGATACAAAAAAGATATCTGAAAGAGCTGCGAAAATAAAAATGACACATCACATCATCTTTAAGAAAAAACAATAAGAACAAATCATAAACTCTCAATATAAACTATAGCAGACATAAAACAATGGACTGTCATTCTTAAAATTCCAAACTATAATTCTCTATTTATTGAAATAAGTCATTCTTGGACAAAATTTGAGAGTTCATTGATTTGGATCAGAACAATTTTTTAAAAAGAAAATAATTCCAAATGGAAGAAAAAAATTAAGTAATAATCAGAAACTTTATTAGTATAAAATATAGGTTAAAATAAATGAATGTGGACCAAGAAAGACACAAGCATTAAAAAGTCTTGAAATTACAAATATCTGGAAGTAAAACAAACCATATTAGCAAAAAAGTAACAGAGATATTTAAAGTTATGTTGTTATAAGTTTTTATAGCATAACAGTTTGGAATGTGTCAAAATTATTAATTTAAAATGAACTTTTAATTTAAGATTGCATTTTGCAATTTCTAAGAAAATACTAGAAGAATCCAAAAGTCTTGTAAAAAGGAATTAGAATAAGTTATACTACATGTTTTTATAATTATGTCATTATATAGTCTACTGTCATGTATATCTAAAAAGAAACTATAAAAATGAAAAAAGATAAGAAAATAAATGAAGTGGAAATATTTCATTAATACTAAAGAAGGCAAGAAAGGAGGAATAAAGGAACAAATTAAAAGAAATTTAATAAAATAGACTTATCCAGCTATCTCAATAGCTGAAGTCAGGTATAAATGTACTAAATATGCCAATTAACAGAATGTGTCAGAATGGACTAAAATTAATGTTATTATGTGCTCCTTACAAATATGAAAACACAGATAAACTAAAAGTTTAATAAAAGGAAAATGATGTATCATACAAACTCTAATCAAATAAAAAGGACAATTCCACAATTACGTGTCATTTGGTACCATTAAGTACATGAAAGTAGGCACAAAGACCATATCTGTATTCATTATGCTCCTGAGTTCATCTCTCAGTAAAATTTTTGGGTTTTTTTTGCCTTGGCCAAGGTTGACCATCTCCACTCTCCTTTCCATTCTCAGTTGTCTATCTGTTGCCGTCCTGAGCATGACAAGAACACCAGGGGCAAGCACACTTAGAGAACTGTAACCTGTGGCCAATATTCTGCATCTCGTTTGTACAGATTCCCACTCGGAACCATCCCCTTCCTCATCCCGGGTTAGGCAGAATTTACAAAATATGATTTATCACCTATGGTTAATAAAGGTTAAGAAATCCTATGAAGTAGGGCAATTACAGTCCCCTTTATGAGGAAAGGGATTAGAATGTGAATGCCCACAGATGGCTACAAGAGCAAGTTTCTGATTGAACAGATCTTTCTACAGTAATCCCTGAATCAAATTTACCTCTCAGGAGTCCATCTTTGGACTCCTTTCTTTGGAAAGTCCATCTTTCCAAACCACCGGAGATTAGATTTTCCTAATGGAATTGAATTTCTTATTGAATCCTGATTGTTACTGCTTTTAATGATATTTAAGTGGGCAGCAGGACAGTTTTATGATTATTGCGTGTGTGCATGCATGTATTAGTAATGAAACAGCAACAAGTAAATGCAACGTGGCAGCCACTAGAGTTATGCAAACACTGTATTGCATAATCTGGAGTCTTGAAGAAATCAGTTCAAATGGAGTTATAGATTTTATTGGCAGTTAAGCTGCCCAGATAATATTGGGCATTTTTTACATAACAAGCTCTCAGGAAATTAGAAACACGTTCCCAAAGTCTTGACAATTTGTCGACCTGAAATAACATATTAAAAATAAAATTCCATCCACTACAAGGTCAATGTGAAAAGCTAAATTTATTTATATAGAAAAGTTCATGTGGTTTTCCACTTCCTAAATTTGCCTTAATGATACATGAAAGCAACTCCAAACTCTAACACTTTTTTAAACTTTGCAAAATCTGATTTATCACCTATGGTTAAAAAAGGTTAAGAAATCATATGAACCAGAGTAGTTTTCCATCTGTTCTGTCTCCTACTTGGGATTTGCCAATGAAATGGTGATTTAATGATTCTCGTTGATATGACTGGACTGGAATGAGCCAGCAGTGCAGTAGGAAAGTGGCTGAGCAGGGCTTGAAGACTTAAGAATACTTCACTGGCTAAAGAAATTCCAAAGTTTGATAACAGCCACTAACTGAGGTAGATCAGAGGCAAATTCAGGGACGACTATGAAATGTAGAAACTGTTACAGTTTTGCCCTCCTTTTACTCACATTTTATCATAGTATTTGGTAAAGAGATGGAGCTTAGGGCTGGAGCGGTAGCTTGGTGGTTATGGTGCTTACCTGGCATGTGTGAGTACATGAGTTCAAGCCCCAGCCCCATGTACACAACAAAAATCGCACGAATAACTAAATAAAAATTGTTTCTCTCTCTCTGTCTCATTGTCCCTCTCTCTTAAAAAAAATAGAGATAGAGAGATGGAGCTTAACACATTGTCAGTATTGTCAAGTAAAATAAATGTAATACAATATGTGCAATCTATAGATAACTAAGCATAAATAAGCACACAGCAACATCTGGATTAATATCTCATCTGATTAGCTGTCCCTGGATAAGTTTCTTCAAAATATACAAAAATGCATACTATAAGATAGAATAAAAATGCAAGCTCATACAAACACCAAAATCTAAAGCCAACCTCCAAGTAAAAACCCCTTTAAGAGTTTCAGTTTTGTCTATGTATTCACACCTATACACACATGTACACACACATCCATAAAAAGACTTTAAAAATTTACATATTGGATCACAAAGTGCTCTTTTTCTCATTCTCTATTCCTTAGAGATCTCATCAATACTTATAGATATACCTTCTTGACTTCAATTGTGTCATAATATTAAGGAATTATGTATCAAACACAACTTACTTAATGTTTTAACAATTCAAAGACTATATTCTTAAATTAGAAATATTATCCACTACTTTAATAATTCAGTAAATCTGGGGTTGGGGATTTAGCTCAGTGGCAGAGCCCTTGCCTAGCATGCGCAAGGCCCTGAGTTCGGTCCTCAGCCCTGAAAAAAACAAAAGAAAAAAGAAAAACAAAATAATCCAGTAAATCTGTACATGCTGACATGAAAATATCTCCAACACAAAAGCAAGATGCAGTGCGTAAAATCTGATGCCACTTATGTAAGAAAAATCCATATAATTTCTATGCAGAGACACACATGACTTCATAGCAAACGCTTGAAGATGCAAAACAAAAAAAAAAAACAAAACATGAAAGAGCCTCCCAGGAGCTGCAGGGGTTGGGTTTGGTAGATGGAGAGTGTTGGGCTCACTGGTACTATTTCAGTCTGCTTCATTTCGTCTATTTTATGATGAAGATATATGTACTATGCTAGTTGGAAAATAAAAACCATACTATCCTTTAAAAGTAAGCTGCAAAATTAGTGCATGTGTTCTGGAGACGGCTGGAAAGCTTGTCAAGGAAAATTGGTCCATCTGTAACAAAATCATCAGTGCAAAAATGTAAAATGGTCGGATTCTACAGTCATATATCTTAAATGAACACTGCCAAGATGCCTCATGTGCTTTTTTTCTGGTGACTGAATAATATTTTAGCCAGCTTGCTTATGAAGGGTGGTGATGGGAAGGCAGGAAAGGAAATGAAAAGATGCTGTCGTTCATGTCACACTCCGAAACTGAGAATGGATCCATGCTGCTGTCAATCATGCTGGTTCGTAGTATATTAGTGACACCACAGAGCTATCTGCACAAAGGGCTCTTTCTCTGAAAGCTACATTCAGTACCCTTTCCTAAGTTTCACATATCGTTCATTTCTATTTTCCCTTTACATTAAGCTACATAATAATATAAGGAGATAACACCACAGGAGCTTATCGAAAAACAAGCACAAAAATTTAAAAATAACTTTTAAAATATATCCAGGGCTCAGAATTTCAGAGGTGGTGCAAAATGTACAAGCAAATATAAAGTTCTTTCTAGGTTGCTACCAAAAACATGGGAAGAACCAATTTTCCTTACATTTTAGTAACTTAAAGATCTTAACTGAAATAAGTTTTAACTGATAAAAGAATGGAAAGATCTTCAATTTTAATGCACAGAAGTGATTGTTACAGCTGAACCTGGAACAAAAATAACCTTGAACGAGCAAAAAGATGTCAATGGAATTTGGATTGTATAAGAAAAAAATTGTATAAGAAAAATGAGCAGAGCGTATTCTTTTCACCAAATTGCCACTAAAAGTTTTTACTGGTTTTCTAACTGGGTTGAATTGCACAGTAAAGTCAAAAGACTACTGAGCAACATATGCAAATGTATGCAGTTACCTTTGAGTTCCCGACATAATACAGCCATTCACAGATTATGTATTCCTGTTTCT
This sequence comes from Aplodontia rufa, assembly GCA_004027875.1. Taxonomy (NCBI): domain Eukaryota; kingdom Metazoa; phylum Chordata; class Mammalia; order Rodentia; family Aplodontiidae; genus Aplodontia; species Aplodontia rufa. Next base: position 28,079 of record PVKS010009079.1, on the reverse strand, counting down.
ATCATGAAGTCTCAAGTTAAAGAACCTCCTCAAAAATGCAGGTTAGGTAAACCCCACCTAATCATGCTGTTAATATTCTGCCAATGAAGTTAGCAGATTTCTTATCAAAACTGCTTTTCAAAACTCTGAAAAGTATTTTTAAAATTTTGTGCCACGCATCCTACAATCTGATTAACGCACAGCAAGAAAAGACCAGTTTGAGGCTTTCCAGTGTGCTGATTCCAGCTGGCAGAAAAGAAGGACCCATACCTGATCTTTTCTATTACACACTACAAAATTCTATGCAGGTGTTTGCCTAATAGTCATTAATGGTCCACTGCAACTGGAGAACCCGAGAAAGGACATACACGGACCTGCCAGAACAAGCCAAGTTGAAAATACACAGATATTAAATCCTAGGAAGTTGTCAAGTGGCCAATAAGCAGAGGGATGGGTTTTATGAAAGCCAAACCATAGAAGTTAGAATTAAGAGCAGAAGCAAAATCAAATGCAACATCTTTTGACTTCACAATAAACCATGGCTTGACTTTCAGGAATTAGTTCTCCAAATTGATTTAACCTAGCTGGTTTGCATTACTCAACTCTACAGGAAGTTCAAGTATGTACTTCAAGATGAATAGTTATTAAATTTTCATGGTGTATATCATTTTTTTTTGTAAAGAGGGAGAGGGAGAAAGGCAAGAATCGACTTTTTATTTTTTTTTCTTCTGGTTTTTGTTTCTCTGACACCCAGTGAAGCATGTGGTGCTGGGGTTCAAACCCGCATCCTCACGCATGCCAGGCAAGAGCTCCAACTGTTGAGCCACCACCCCAACCCCTATGTACATCAAATTTTTGTGACCAAAATGTTTATATTTCCCATTCAGTTCACTCTCTTGCATATCTGAAGAGATAAAATAATGTTTACTAGGATACTAAATAATATAAAATTAGCTTAAAGGAATATTTCATATGGAGTAGATTATAGTATTATATTTCATTCTTCATAATTTTTAGATATGTTTTTGCATTATGTACTTGTTAAAATGAAAATTGTGTATCATTTTCACACATGCAAAGGGAAGGATTTCTCCATGGATTTAAAATTCATCAAATATCTAGAAAAGAGGACCCTTTCAGTTTCTCCTTTCATCTTCATCTCTCTTCTACTCTCTTTGCCTGGAGAGGAAACAATAAATTTGATTAGGCAGCTTTGTCCTGAATTGTAATCAAACTCCACACCCAGTTTGGAATTAAAATACTTTTCAAAATTTTTTCATACATTTAATCACAGATAATCTAATGATCTCCTTTTATATTCATTATTTTACTAGTATAGATTTCACCAGTTTTAATCGCAAAAGGCAAAATTATTTCTTTTGTTGCAAATTCTTCATGGATACGAAAATACTGCACCCACACATGGCACGTATGTGCATAATCATCCCTGATTATTCCTCCTTTATGGCATACTTCAGTAATTGTACCTTTTTTTAGGAGGAGGCATTATTAACATGGGAACATTGATTTATTCAAGAAACTACTCATGCCTGTGAAGCCACCATTAGACCTACAGACTCTATGAGAGCTGTGTGACCCATGGACAGGCTCAACCTCCCTCACTGTGTTGGAGTCAGGGGTTCCAATTAGCCCCTCTCCAGAGCCTTTGCCCAGCATGCTGCCTCCAGCTTTCACACAAACTATGTGTCTTAGTTGGCTTTTGGTCATTGTGACAAAATACCTGAAAAATCAACTCAGAGGAGGAAAGATTTATTTTGACTCATGGTTTCAGAATTTTCAGTCCACGGTTGTCTGGCTCCAGTCTGTGGCAAGGCAGCAGTTCACGGCAGAAGGCATGGCAGAGCAAAGCTGCTTAGACCCTGGCAGCAAGGAAGCAGAGAGAGGGCGAGAAGTGACCAGGGGCAAGATCATTCCCCGAGGTAGGCCACCATGAATGACTCCTTCACCCGGGTCTCATGGCCCACAGCTTTGACCACCTCAAAATAATGCCATCCAAGTATTAATCCACCACTGAGGTCAGAGCCTTCATGATCTAATCAATTCCCCAAAGCCCCACTTCTGAACTTTGTTGCATTGGGGACCAAACCATGAGTCTTCGGGGAACGAATTCATGTCCAAACCATAATACGATGCTTCTAGATCACCATCCTTCAAGGAACACATTTGAGAGTTTGGCTTTCATTATTTTTCATTGCCTCGTAACATTCCAGGGAACACTCATTCATCTTTGGAGATCAAGACGTTTGTCCACAAAGCTTTCACTGTCATGGTTAGGGAAGTTTCCGTTGTCTCTTTTATGGTTTAGATATGAAGTATCCAACAAAAGCTCATATTTGAGACACGCAAGAAAATTTCGAGGTGAAATGATTGGATTATGAGAGCCGTGTCCTAATCAGTGCATTCATTCACTTGAATGGATTAAAGAGGTGGCGAGGTACTGCAGGCAGGCAGGTTGCAGCTGAAGGAGGTGCATTGGGGGTTGTGCCTTTGGGTATATATTTTGTTCCCGGTGAGTGTAGCTCTGTCTTTCCTTCCTGCTGCCAAGTCCTGAGCTGCTTCCCTCCCTCACACTCCCCCACCTTGATGTTCTGTCTCACCTCAGAGCATAGAGCAATGTTGTTGGTGGTCTATGGAAGAGACCTCTGAAACAATGAGCACCAAATAAACTTTTCCTCCTCTAAAATTGTTCTTGCGAGCTCTGTTGGTCATAGCAGTGCAAGGGGACTAAAGCAGCCCTTCTGTTATTGAGGCTTTTCACTGGTGTCGTGTAAAACTCTCTAGGATCCTTGGTAGGTTAAGAAGAATCTGAAGTTTGCGTGCTCTCAGGAAGACATTGGGCACTTTTGGAAACCTGCGCAGGATAGTGGTGTGACCTTTACTCCATGGGTACTTAATTAAGTTACGGATGTATCCTGGATTTGCCTTAATGAATAATAACCTTTGCCTGCTGCTTTACAGGATTTTTCTTTTAATATTGTATGACAACATGCTTGTGTTATTTTTGGGTTCAGGGAATACTTAATTTAGGGGCTTAGTAGTAAAGATATATTAACAGCAAGAACAGAATATAGGACTACTTAATTTTGAGTTGTCAGCTTGCTTTAGAAAAACTCCATAAACTTGTGTGTGTGTGTGTGTGTGTGTGTGTGTGTGTGTTTGAGACTTTGGGTGAATCTCTTAATATTCTCTCTTTATATCTTAGTGGGTTTTTTCCCCTTGGTAGTTTTTTTACTTTTTACATTTTAAAGTTTTCATTAGTACATTATAATTATACATCATAGTAGGGTTTATTGTGCCATATTCATGTATGCTCATAAAATAATTTTAACAGTTGTTTGTTTCTACATTTTGATATAAAACACCAGGTTTAAAATCTGAAGCAGAGATGAAAATCAGACTGAGCAAACTTCCAGTTTCTTTTAACACTCGCTTGCTCTATGAGCAAGAAAACTCTTAGGATGAATGAAGTCATACATAGAAGATAGGAACTCTTGAATCGTTTGCTGTATACAACCTAACTAGCAGATAGTCATGCACTATCCTCATTTTAAAGGTTAAGAATGGAAATACATGATTTCCTCGGTGCTCAGGAAGTCAGGGATGACGTCCCAGGGGATGAGCTCCTATGAAGTTGTCACTGAGACCCATTACTTTTCATGTGATGCAATAGACATTAACACAGGTGATTAATATCTTTCTAGACTATCAATCTCCTATTGCCATAGATAAAAGCGATAACCTCCAACATCGAGGCAGCACTTTTGTGACGTTCGTGTCTCTTTTTCTCTACTGTCTGCTTTATTTTAGAGACAAGCTGAGCCTCAAAGGGTACCTTGTCTAAATTTACAAAGGTAGTTATTATCAGGTAATGGTTACATTTTTCCTTAATAAGGAAATTAGATTTTGTTTTGGAAAACATATATTTGTCCATTTAATATTTTGCTTCTAGGTTATTTATACCATTTATTTATTTATCAAACATTGAGTCTCTAATATATCTGAGGTACTATACGAGATCTTAAGGATAGTTCAGGGGAAAATTCAGGCACATTTCATGCCCTGTATAATTTACAGCATGCTGGTGAAATGAGTTATTAAACAAGTGATGAGTACGAGGAAAGTTTCTCGTATTCGCCATGCTTGCCCTGTGGCCAGTCACAGCAGCCGTGGTGTGGTGCCTCCCATTGCCTGCAGCATACTGGTAGAACCAGGTATGTTGCCCATTCGTTGGGTGGTAACTTCTTTGAAAGAGCCACAACTCATCAAGTACACACAAAGAAGCCTGGTGGCTTCCCAAGGATAGGGACAGAAATAAAGGTTTCTGGGGAAAACAATAAGAAAGGAAAACACCAATTAACGAGTAGCTAAAGAATCACTCTTGGAGGGATAAAGGACAATAGAGATTAGTACTAAATCATTTGCTCTGAAATATGCAATACAAATTTGCTCTTTTATTTTCAGATTAAAATCAATATTGTTCCTTAATGCTTCTGTGACTTACATTTGACCTTGGAGCATGTTACCAAGTATTGAGTGTTTATAAAACTTGGCATAAGAAGAATTAGGAGATATTCACAGGGAGAGCCACAGATAGGTTACATTATGACATTATTAATAGATACCATTTGCTTAACATAATGATGTCCTAAATGCTTTCCCTATTTTGTCTCATTTAATTTAGTATTTACCCAAATTATATCATTTAGCATATAGTTAGTATTTTAATTGCTTTTGCCTTGAATTGACCCATTACTACTACTACTCATTTTTTGTTGGCAAAATTTGGTCTGGTGGTTACCCCTGAAATTAAAGGAGAGAGGAAAAGGAAAGGAATTATAGACTCCAGATGAGCAGCCTCTTCCTAGAAATAACTCTGTACTTTGAAAGAGAGAGCACTGAGTGAAAAGGCAGCCAATCTTTTTGACCATATAATTCAGGCAGATAGTATTGCCATTATACAGGTAGGAAAACTGAGGCTTAGAGAAATTCACTTCCTCAATGCCACACAAACAAAAGTAGAAGAGCCTAATCTATGCCAGGACTTTTTCTAGATAATTAATATATATGATCTAATTTAAATGCAAGACAAATCTTTAAATGGATCAAGTTAGATAAACAGAGCTAAGCTGATGGCCCAGGATGAAAACACAACAGAAGCCACCAAAAGAATAAACAAGATCTTTCTGTACTGATAAGGAATGCGCTAAAATATCCACCACTGAATGGAAATTAAGAGGCAAACCCATACGACACAGCGTGTCTATTGAAAATTGTACCACCATGTATGCATACACAGAAAAATCTCTGGAAGGAGCATCCTGCTGGTGCAGAGGTTTCTTCTGTAGAGAAAACTAAGGATTGGAGAGGGAATTCCCTTTAACATATAGCCATTTTTAACTTTTTAATATCTTACTATGTGCATGTAATTACTTATGTAAGTTTCTAAACTTAAGTAAAAGTATAAGAATGTGATCAGAAGACATCTCAACCCCTTAAGAACTGCTGTTCTTTTTCCAGGTTGGAGAATTCTTTAGTGCTAACCTTTCCACCACACTGTTTTTTTGGCTGCAAGGAGCCTACAAGGATATCTTTCTTGATTCCCTTTGGCTTGAAATTGTATTTACCCCAGGAAACTTTAGGGAACATTGACCCCTGGTTCCACCATCAATAAGCAACTATTTGACCTGGTCCTGCCTCCTGTTTTCTGGCAATTGAATCATCCAGTTTGACTAAGCACTAACCAGCCCCTCTTTAAATTTACCAATTGTGCTTGGATCTGCTCTCCCAAGACTGAAAGTCTAGCCAGGTTTTATGGGTGACTGGTCCCAACATAGCACACATGTAGAAAATCTGCAAAAATAATCCAAGATGTACGATCAGCAAATGAGTGACTGGAGAACAAAGGATAACGAAATTGCAAATGCAAATTGCAATGATTAAGGATTGAAAGAAAATAGGAATCTCTTTTTGTTTTCTGTTCATGTTTATTGAAGCAAATCATTAGTGATTTTTATTCCATCTATCTTGTCAGGTCAAGCTTTACCACAGCCAGAACTGATTTGTACAAATATGAAAGCAGGTGAAAACAACTTAGTCTTACATGGAAATAATTACCACTTTATCTGATCAACAAAGCCTATCTTTATGCCAGAAAGCCCCTTTCCTATTTGGCAATAATTAGCATCGCTTACAAAAAGATAGTTGATACCTTGGTTGAAACTTCTAGTTTCCAATGTTCCTACAGTTTAGAAAAATGCTAGAAGTTGTCTTTCAGTGTAAAATGGCTTCACAGACAATAATGTTGTTCCGGTGATGGTATTGTTCAAGGTTTCCTGGTTTTGTTTTTTGTTTTTTTTTGTCTTGCTTTTGAGCCTTCTATGGGATAGAATGCAACTAACCAGATGTACAAATTAATCCTTCAACAGGAGTCAAATCTTTCTTTAAAATTATGTATACAATAGTTGTCCCCACTAGAAGTTAAAGTAACTTAAATAGCCACAAAGTCAAAACAAAGTTTGTGGGCTGGAGCGGTGGCTCAGCGGTTTCGGCGCTTGCCTGGCAAGCACGAGGACCTGGGTTCATAACCCCAGCACCACGTACACAACTAAGTGTTGGAGCAACAAAGGCCATATGAAAAACTAAATAAAGCTGTTTCTCTCTTTCTCTGTTTCTCTCACTGTCCCTCTTTCTTTAAAAACAAAACAAAAAAACCCCAAAAAGTTTGTAATTAAAAACATAATTTTAGCACACATGATGTTAAGCTAAGTTACACTACATTTCTTGTGCCCTGTTTGGAATCGAGGTGGTAAAATATAAAGTTGACTTCTTATATATTCTTAAAATTAATTCATTTATAGATTCACTGATGCCAAACAAACATTTCTTAAACTGTTCATCTTAAACTTATTTGGACAGTGAAAAATGTCAGTATACAATATGCTTATTCTACTTCAGCCTAGAAATGAATGTTTCAACTCAAATGTCAACTTGTAAACCAAATAAAAGAATCAGCAATGTTGGACATCTAGATATGAGAGTGAAAATAAAAGCTGGCCGCTCTCTTAGTTTTTTTTTTTCTATTTTTATTTTTGTTTTCATTTGAATTCTCCTCCTTGCCCTGAAAAAAAACTTTAAACCTGAATTTTGGTTGTTTCCTTTTGTAGCACTTTGCTACGAATTAACTGCAACAAAAGCAATGTAGTTGTATTTGAAAAGCCAATTCATTGGACCGAGGCAGGAGGATTGCATGTTCAAAGCCAGCCAGCCTTAGCAACTTAGCAAGGCCCTAAGCAACTTGGTGAGACCCTGTGTCAAAATAAAAAATAAAAAGGGCTAGGTATGTAGCTCTGTGGTTAAGCACCCCTGGGTACAACCCCTGGTACCAAACAAATGAACAAAAACAATGTTCTCCATCTTATTATAAAATTATAGCACATTCCAACACTAACTAGAGGATTTCCTCTGTTAAGGAATAACAGCAACAGAAGCAAGCTTCTCTGGAAGAGGAGTCTCTACTGTGCTACTGCTTTGCCTTTTCCTCTTCAAAATGCTGTGATACCAACCATACAGTTCTTTTCTCATCCCTTCCTAAACTCCTTTGCAAATTTTTTCCCTTCATCTTACCTCCAAATATTGGAGTCTCTTGGCTCTTTAGATGAGATCCTCTTTTGTTTTCTCTCTTGCTCCTTCAATGATCTCAGAAAGCCCTATAGTTATCTGAGCTTTCGACTCCTACATTTATAAAGCGATGACATCTGAACTTTCCTGGGTCTGGGCCAGAAGTCCCCAAGGCCAAGATGCAACCCAATACTATATTAGTGCTACAGTTTGCATCTTAAATATCCCCAAACGTCCACATGTGAAAGGCCAGGCACTGTGGCACTTTTGGGAGGTGGTGGAGCCTTTGGAAGGTAGGGCCTAGTGGAAATAAGACCTGTTTCTGGGTACATGCCCTTGAAGGGGATAGCGGGATCTTGGCCCTTTCCTCTCTCCCACTTCCCAGCCACCGTGAGATGATCAGATTTCCTCTTCCTTGTAGTTCCACTGTGATATGCTGCCTTGCCAAAAACAGTGGGGCCAAGTGACCAGATTCAGGATAATTGTGTGTTTTCTGGTATCTAAATATAGACTCCAAGAGCCGTTTCGAAAGACATCCTTCTAGGGAATTCGCTCTGCCTAGGGTGAGTGACCTCTGCAATGGACTAGGAACATACTACCTGCTCCTTTCTGCTTTCAGTTTCTTCTCCTCTGACCCTTAAACACCTTGGAATCCTGCTGGCACTCAGAGCTATCATAAGCTACTGGAAGAGTGAGGGCCTGCTGCTCACTGTGGCCTCAGAGCCCAAACACAGGGCAGCGGAAGGAGAGGAGAGGCTCCAATGTGGACAAGCATTTAGAATTTTACTAGTTTGGAAACTATCATGGAATTTTATTTGCCTGATATTGATCTGAAAAAAAAAAAAAACCATGAGATTTCCCTATTCAGGGAAAGAGAGAAAACAATTCAACAGGAAACAGTTTGAGACAAGTTGGAGGAGAAAGTCATCAACTGCAAACTACTGGGTGCAGGTCCTTCCAAATGATGTTTGTAGTTTTGCATTAGGCCCAGACTTCACCTTTGAGCTACTAATTAAATACGTTGCTGACACTTAATGTGAACATTTGGATAGTTTGTAGGCATTTGTAGCTTGACACACCCAACACTTGCTTCCAGGCCCCTCTCAACACTGGTCTGATCTTGCTGGCCTGATCTTCCTCCAGGCTTTCCTGTGCCCTGATAAGGCCCTACAATCCACCCACTCTCCCAAGCCAGAAAACGGAGCTCGATCCATCCCTCCACCCACCACACCTATCTACTATTTTAACAAGCCCTGTTGATTCCAACTGCAAAACGCAGTATCCTCATCCAGCCGTCCTCTTTATTATAACACTTGTCTAGGTCTTTCATGCAAACCACGCTACAAAAGTCCCCTAACGGTTTCCCCACATCTATGGCTGCCCCCTTTCAATCGTCAACATAGAAACCACTGTATTAATTATGTAATCATTTTACTACGGTGTCTCAGCTCAAGTGCTTTTAACAGAGAGTAGGTTTTCCTTTTTCCAGTGGTTGCTAAGGCACGGTTTACTGCTAGGTACTGTCTCCCACAGCCTGATCCCTGTGGTTCTCAGTCACTTCTGGCTAGTTGGTCTCAGTCAGCCTCTAAAACTGAGTCCCCTTTACCTGAACACTTTAACCCCACATCCAGTCCAGCTCCTCTCCCAATCCCTTCAGCCCAGGTGACTCTTTTTTAGCTCACATGGTTCTGAATGAAAGGCCATTGCTCTTCTTGGCTTTTAATTTTCTAGATCTGTGATAAGGAGAAAGAGGGTGGGGGGGGGGCAGAGTGATGTCATCTGGAACCACAGCATCTCCTGGCACTTCCTGTTCTAATGTGTGGCTTTGCAGGTGCTGTGTATTATTTTTCATTTGCTTGCTCTCTTTTCTTTTCTTTTAATTCATGTCCGGATGGTGGAGTGCTACTAAAAGTGTAGTCCCTGACAGACTACCTAGCAGGAGGTATATATTGAGAGCAATTTGACCTGGCATCCAACCATGGAATCTGCGGACCCGCCTCCCTGAAAAAGGAATGAACAGGTTGGCACATGTTCTTCTGATTTCATTTTGCTAGTAATTCATTCTTATTGTTGTTATCAGAGGAAGTAGTCTGTGATAGAGTGAGAAAGTAAGAAGGAAAGAAAGAGGGAAAGTGAGAGGAAGGAAGGAGGGGGGAAGACAGGAAAGGAAAGCAAAAAACAAAGAAAGCCAGCCAGCCCTTTATCACAAGTAGCTTTAAAGAATTACTGCACTTGGGGCTGGAGAAGTGGCTCTGCGGTCACCGTGCTTGTTGGGCATGTGCAAGTACACAGGTTCAAACCCCAGCGACCACATACACAACTAAGAGTCAGAGCAACGAAAGCCATGTGAAAAACTCAATAAAAATTGATTCTCTGTCTCTCTCTCTCAGTCCTTCTCTTAAAAAAAGAAAAAAGAAAAAGAAATACTACCCTTGTATATGCTATGTATTCTTTATAAACTGCCTAAAATTCCTTGTAAGAAGTACATAAACACTCAGCTCCGCAGCTTCCGTTCGCTTAGCTGCTAATTTACCCTCCCTCCCACCGCTGTTCTCTCTCCACCCCATCAACTATCTGCTCCTACTCTTTCCCCACCCACCGACCAATTTCCTCATCACGGCACCGCCAACCACCATAGCTTTTGTCAATTATGTTGCTTGAATTGCTGTTTGAACTCAAATGATTGTATATTATTAATCTATATTATAGTGCATAAATGAAAATGCTGTTTTGGCCCACAATAGATCTTGATTCTCAATAACAGTGTTAGGCCCTATTGACTTGATTCTAAATTTCTTTGAAACCGTTCATAAGGAAATTGCATTCCCCTCTTACATACCCCACATTTCACAGTTTATATAAGAACTCTTTCTTCAAAACAATTGTTCAGGAAGATTAATGAATTTATTTGCATTGGGAAAAGCAAGGATTGCAAGGAACAGGAATAAAAGGTTTTTATAATGATAATCTTACACATTTTTCTGAGTGCAATCCATTGGAAACTCCCCTGCTAATTAAAAATAAAGATAAATTAAAGCTGGTTAGATTTATCTCAGTTTGATTGCTGTGGTTCAATATACATCAATGAGAAAATGCTTTGTTAAGGATCAACTGAAGGACTGCCTTTCCCTCAATCACAGTTAGCTTTCTGTCAACTTTAGGGTTATTACTCTCTTCCACATAGAGGGAATATACCAATTTATCTGTTTAAAAGATGATAAAACAAAATTCAGAAATGTTGGGTGCTTACAGGTATTCAACTAGGTTAAGATTTTGTTACAAGAGCATAGAATGTACAGAATGTATTTAGAATTCTATAAGTTAAGAAAATATATATTTTATTTAATGGTCCAATGTTTAAGCATATATAATAATAGGTAGGTGTGATGGCACATGCCTGAAATCCCAGCAGCTTGGGAGGCTGAGACAGGAGGATTGCAAGTTAGCAAGTCCCTAAGCAACTTAGTGAAACCCTGCCACAGAATATAAAAAAAATGGTAATATATATACAGTATATGTAATAATGTGTATATATAGTACTGTGTGTGTATGTGTATATACAATATAAAATTACAAACATATAACCAGTTGAAAGATTTGAGAAATCAGAGAAGATTGAGGCAGCTGCCAGCGCAATACGAAGGATAAAGGCAAAAGGAAATTGTGTGTGTGTGTGTGTGTGTGTGTGCGTGCGCGCGCGCGCAGGAGCAGGAGAACAAGAGGAAAGAAAGGAGGAAGAAAAGAAGTTGGAGGAGGAAGGGGAAGTCTACAGAGAGAGACAGCTCATATTTTTTTTGCAAGATTTAGAGAGATTAAAACATTCCTTATCTGCCAGCCTCCAATTTTATGTTGTTTTCCATTTTCCCTGGTTCCCCGTGCCTCTTGGCACTTTACCTCCTTCAAAGGAATTGCTGAAGAAGAAGTGCAAGCAAGCTTTCCATCTCACTGTCATAGCAGCAGCATTCTAGAACCTGGGTAGCTAGGAAGGGGACACACAGCCTCTCTGCAGCGTCCACGTTACTTCTCCCAAAAGGACTAAGGATCTCCATGGAATCCTTCCTTTCTCTTTCTTCCTCTATCGCTTAACCTCAAAACACAGAACAAAAAAAATAAAGAAGACACTTAAAGGGGGACGGGCTATAGTGATGGTTAGTATGAGGGGATTCACGAAAATACAGACTTTGAGTCGCATATTATTGTCATAGAGAGTTCAGATTAGCCCATGGCACCTTCTTTCCATTTCTTGTATTCTCAGCAAGCGTTTCTGGATGCTCTGGTGTACTGGACATGCAGTATTCTCCTTTTATCCACCTCCCTGCAACTATGGTAGGTTATCTCTCCCCCCACCGCCAGCAAGATGGTAGTTTGTAATTTAAGTGGTCGATGATAGGAGGCTAATCGTGTTTGTATTTTATAAAAGCCTAAATCTATTAAAGAGATTCTCACAAGTGCTTCTAGGATGTGGAGGAGAGCAGTATCCTTATGGGTAAAGGTAAGGTGGGGAGGGGACAGAAACAGAGAAGAGAAAGCAGCCAGCGTCTCCCCAGAGTGGGAAGAGAGAGAACACAGTGCGCGAGAGGAAGGAATCTTATTGTGCTTTCTGGTCATGCCCTAGGGAAGAAGGAAAGGCTCTTTAGGTGCCTGAATTTCACTGCAAAGACAATCTAGAAAAGCACCTCAGAGCTCCAAAACTTTAAAGGATTGTGAGGGCTTTATCTGAGCAGAGACCAATATGGATCCCATACTGGAAGTGCCTTCTCAAATATTTGCCTTGCATAAGACCTCATGACCTCTGCACAGTTCTGGAGGAATGTTAATGGTTCAGTGAGAGAGAATGGTGCTTTGCTGGAGCTTGGAGTTGGATTTAAACTGATTTTGAGAAATGAAGAAATGTGAAATTTCTTGCACTGTGAAACTCACAACCACTATATAAGTACAATTAATATAAAAAGACACACAGAAAAATCACAATATATATTTGCATATGATTACATAATAATCACAATAATTATATCTGTGTATTGCATATGGAACTTAAGAATCTTTTAGGTAAAGGTCTGTGTCCCCTTCAAGTGTCATGAGCATCACTATGGGCAGGAAATCTTGTCCAGTGGGGTCCTCCACCTCAGAGCCCCTCTCGTGTGCCTGTGAAATTCCAGCACCCATGATCCTGACTAATTAATTAGAAACTAAAGAGGATTCTCCACTTTGAGCTTTCCTAGTACAACTCCATCTAAAGTAGTTGCTACCTTTATTCTCTGATGTGGTTTACAAGCGTGTACAAACCTCATCAGCATTTTGAGATCCAATTACCCACATGTCAGCAACAGGAAACCTAGTGGGTTATGGCAGGTCCTTAGGTCCTTAATATACATTTCTCTCTAATTTGTTATTCCCTTTACTAATAGCAAGATTTTTTTGGTGTGTGTGTGTGTGTGTGTGTGTGTGTGTGTGTGTGTGTGTGTGGAGGGAGACTGATTAGGGGATACTTCCATTATTTTCTACCATTTTTCATTTTTAAAACATTCTTTCCTGTTACTGATCCTCTATTCCAAGAATACATTGCTTCCTGCCTCTTAGAGTGTAGCAATACGAAAGCCAGAAATTTCACCCGGTGACCAGATAAACTCTCACAATTGCTTTCTTTACAGCATGAGAACATAAATGCATATTTATGCATATTTCTTGCAAAGTATCTTTTCCATATATGATGGTCATTAATTTGAATGTAACTAGTTTCCCATAAAAATATATTGCAGGAACTCAGGAAGAATATTGCACATTTGAAAAATGTCTTCTGCCTAGTCTAAACATCAAATTAAATTTATATGCTAATTGTGACAATAATGACCCTTTGGATAATTCCACATTACAAGCATCAACTGAAATGAGGTCCCCAGTTGTCATTGAGAACATCAAAAGGATCTTAGTTTGAGGAGTGAATATGTGATTATAGTGATTATGTGTGAATTGTGATTATAATCTTCAATAAAGAAAACATGCTGGGATTTACAGTTTTCCTCTGAGAATCAATCAATAAATTAACACATATTGAACACCCACAGGGTTCCTGGAGCTGAACAAACAAATGACTTCATCAACCTGAAAAACATCAGTTGGTGGACTAGCTGAACAACGAACAGGGCTGAGCATGGCCCCAAGCAGAATCATCAGGCAAGAGGAATTTATTTTCCTTGAGGATGGCATCTCCGTCCTATAGTCAAGTCCACTGATCAGTTCAGAACAGAACTCCAAGCTGGATTCTGTTCCCAGTTCTGTCACCTGCTAGCTGCATAGTAGTATTCAGAATACTTCACCTTCCCAAGTTTTAATTTCCTAATTATAAAATGGAAAATTATTGTTCTGTCTTATGGACAGCTTCAAAGGAAATAAAAAAAATGAGAAATTACTTTTCAAATTATTCAACATTCTAAAAACTTTCATTTTTTTTCAATTTCCCCAAAGATGTTTAGTTTCATGATCTCTAATCCCTCTCCTCCTCTTTTTCTAAATCCTCCCTCTGATGCCATCCATATTGCTAAATCAAAACCATAACTTGTTTTGATTTTCATCTTGCTCAACCTGTTGGCAAGTTTGACACAGTTCACGCCTTAGCCTTTCCTCAAACACTTTCCTCATTGGGCTTTCAGGACATAAACTCCTGCTTTTCTCCCCAAATCAGTGGCTGTATTTTCGTTGGGTGTTTCTTCCTCTTCTGAATTTTTACCTTAGAATTCAAGGGCTTGAGTCCTCAGACCTTTTCTATTTTCACTAACCAGTACCTATTTTCTTCTCCTTTCTACACCTATCTAGTGTCATTACTATAAGTATTACATCTATTTTGATTATTCACGCATTAGTCTAGACTTCCCTTACAAACCTTAACTCTTCTATTCTACATACAGCTCCACTGAGGTAGCTGATAAAATTTTTAATAAAAATGTGCTGAATCTGTTTATTTTCTCCCCTGCATCTATTCCACTCACTGACTTCCTTTCCTCTGTTAATGACAACACCATCTTTCCATTTGCATGAGCCAAAATTCCAGTCACCCTTGACTACTCTCTTTCTCTTACATTCCATATCCAGTTCTCTCTCCCAGACCCAGCCTCCAATCCTGTTGGCACTGACTTCAAAATCTACCAATCAGCACTTCCTTCACCATGACACTGGTGTAAAACTCCATCATTCCTCTAGATTGTTACACTGGCCTCCTATCCATTCTCCGTGGCTGTCTGTGGCTGCCTCTCAATAAAGCAGCCAGAGGGGTCCTTCTTTGACAAATCCTGCAACAGCTCCCTATATATCTAAGGTAAAATCCAAGACCTTCACTGTGAGCTACAGGTCTTAGAAAAGATAACACCACACACACACACACACACCCCACTCCCCACTCTCTCTCTCCAATCTCAGCTCTTACTAATTTTCTCCTCATTCTGCGCCAGGTATGATGGCCTCTGTGCTCCTCCTTGAAAATTCCAACTCTCTTTCCTGTCTCAGGGCTCTTGCTTTCCATAGTCTTTCCTTAAAAAGATATCTCCCCAAGACAGACATGACTTGCTCTTTCATTTCACCTTCTTGCTCAAATTTCACTTTTTACGTAAGACATTTCCTGACCATGCTTTGTAAATGGGAAATTATCCTACTCCTGCAAAGAGAGACAGAAAAACACGCAATTATATTGGAAACCTCAATACTACCATTTTCGTAACTAATAGAATAAATTGACAGAAAATCAGCAATGTTATAGAAAACCTAGACAACACCGTCAACA
The DNA here is from genome assembly GCA_004027875.1 of Aplodontia rufa. Classification (NCBI taxonomy): domain Eukaryota; kingdom Metazoa; phylum Chordata; class Mammalia; order Rodentia; family Aplodontiidae; genus Aplodontia; species Aplodontia rufa. The sequence goes on along the minus strand of PVKS010009079.1, from coordinate 12,688 downwards.
GCTTAACCTAATTAATATTTATAGACCACTGTAAAGCCAGCTGAATCCATGTCCTTCGTATAGACACATGAGACTTTCCCCAAGACAGACTGTTTTGAGCAACAGAAAAAAATGTGAGCAAAACCAAATATTTGAAAAATCTGACACACTTAAATAGCCCATGGGTCTAAGAGAAAACAACAATGAAAGTTTTAAATACTTTGCATTGAAAATGAATATATGAAACATGCCCACAGCAGTGCCTGAATGCATGTAGCACTAAATGCAAATTTTAGAAAATAAGATTTTCTGAAGAAATAAGAAGGAGGGGAACAAATTAAATCCAAAAGCAAGGAGACAGAAGGAAAAAGTAAAAATAAGAGCAGAGCTTAATGGAATTTAAAACAGATACAGAATAGAACTCAAAGCTATTTATTTGAAAAGTAACAATAACAATGTGACAAAGGCTTCCAGGGAAGGGCCTAGGACCCTACGGCCTCACAGCTGAAGACTATCAAACATTTAAAGAAGAGTTAACGCCAATGCTTCTCAAACTCCTCTAAAACACTGAAGAAGTCAGATTTCCAAACTCATTTCACAAAGTTAGCATCACCCTGAGATTAAAGTCAGAAAAAGATACAACAAGAAAATAAAGTTACAGGTCAATATCTTTGATGAACACAGATGAATAAAATGCTAGCCAAAAATTCGTAGTTAACTAAATTCAACTGCATATTTAAAGAGATGCTTTGCTATGATTCAGCTGGGGTTGTTTCTGGGATGCCAGGCTGGGTCAGCCTAAGTCTATCAGTACGTGTCACATTCCATGCTAACAAAGTGAAGGATGTGAATTATATGATCCTATCTCAATACACGCAGAAAGAGCGCTGGACAAACCTCAATACCTTCTCATGACAAAAACGGAATAAGAAAGGCCACTTATGACAAGCCCAAAGTTAATAACATGTTCAATGGTGAACAGCTGAAAGTTTCCTTCTACGATCAGAAACAAAATAAGGATGCCCCGTTTCACCACTTCTATGCAACATAGTACTGGAAAACTGAGCCAGAACAATCAGGAAAGAAAAGGAAACCATCCTGAAACAACTTCCTGATATCATGTAGCTAATTAAATGTTTGCATAATTATTTGATCCATCCATTCCACACTTGGGTGTGTACCCTAGTGACTACTAGGTACATAGAAGATAAAGATTTTTTTATGCACCCAAGACACACATACAAGAATACATCATAAAAAGAAGCAAAATGAGAAACTAACTAGATCTATCAATAATAGCAAAGCAAAGAAACAGATGGGGGTGTATCCACAAGGAATACCTTATAGCATAGGAGCTATAGCTATATACTACTATATACTAAAGCAAACCTTCTCTTTCATAAGTTGATAACCTCAACTTACAAGGATTTTATTATATTGACAGAAAATTGGCTACATCAACAAGTGATCGTTTCATGATTATTTATTGAACCAAATGCATCATTTCCTCTCTATTTAATTATATTTCATAAGTAAAATTCTAATCATTTTTTCCCCATTTGGGGGAAGTTTCACCCAGTGGTCTCAGTACTTGGGTTGAAATGAGTTAGTTGGCCACTTCTAAATGCATAGAGTCTAGGAGAGTAAAAATAACAGTAACATAATTTTGTTTAAGGAAAAAGAAGATAGCCATTCAGCAAGGGGTTCGTGTCCACTGTGTATGTGCTAGTAATTGCCCGAGACACCTGAGTGCAATTATACTCTTAAAGGTATATATTTTTTCATAAAATAATGTGCATAAATGAAAACCAACTATTTCATCTGGTGGTCAAAGTTGGGGGGAAGGGGATCTTTTCCAAACTTGAAGCCAAAACTTGCTACACTGAGCTGTTGGAGAATCAATGTGTCAGTGGTTCATTGGACTTGGCTGTAAAGGCCTCTGAGAGAAAGCATGCATACCTGAGACCAAACCCCATGGAGACACATGTCCACCCTTTGTCCCCTGCGTATTTGCTTCTGCTCCAGTTGGCATAGTGCTCTGGAAGATGGCAGGCCCTGAACTACTTCCTGCCTCTGCTGAAATCCTGAGGAAATAGAGTTTTTAGGAGTCAGTATTGAATTTTTATCCCTGATTTACTCTTTCTTTTCTAAATTTTCAGAGATTTTGGGCAACGCAGCTTCTGTGGCTTGTTGGAGCCAACCCTCACGCACATGTGATTTCAGGCACATGCCTGAAATCCTAGTGATTCTGGAGGCTGAGGCATGAGAATTGCAAGATTGAGGCCAGCCTCAGCAATTTAGTGAGGCCCTGTCTCAAAACAACAATCAATCAATCCATAATAAATAAATAAATAATAAAAAGGGCTGGGGATGTGGCTCAGTGATAAAGTGCCCTGGGATCATTCCCCAGTACAAAGAAAAGGAAAAAAAATGCAAAAAGGTTTATGTTTCCCTGGGGAGGCAGCAAGCATGGGAATTGAAGCTAATATTCCCACACCATGGATTGTGAAGCAGAAACTTTGACCGAACCTAAACTCCGGTCGGCACTGTGGCACAGCTGCCTTAGCCAGGAGCACCTAGGATTCGTCACATCACATACTGAGTATGGAGGCGATGACTTAAGATTGCCAGAAGTAGCAGAACACAATTCTTTCTCACTTTGCCTGTCTGGTGATAAGAACACACCATTGTTGTGGAGCTCCATCCAGAGACGCTTGCATCACTAAAGTCACTGAATGACAATCATGTGAAATGTGACGTACAATTGTCAAAATGCCTAGATGAGAAATTTCAATTTCAAAAGCAATTTGATAATAAGCTCCTAATAAACTACAACTCCTAAGAGTCCTTTTATTTTTAAAAATGGCAATGAGAACTAAAATTAAACAAAAATGGTAATAGGACGCCTTCTAGTGCCAAAGAAGTAACACGGAACAGGAAGCAGATGTTTCCGAACTTCAATCCCAAGTGATTTTCACCTTCAGGGAGTTACTTAACTTCTTAATCTCAGTTGCCTTGTCTGATAAATCAGCTCATAATTCCATCCGTACAAGATTGTTGTTACTTGAAGAAAATCAGCAACCACATCCTAATACAAGGTATATGTGTTCAGCAACTGGCAGCTCTCATTAAAGCTCCAAGATCAGGGTCACCCCTTATGTGATCTTGGATTCATTGATTCTTCTTTTGTATCAGTGGATCAGCCAATGACGCCAACATTCCGAAACTGTGTGACAAAGGCTGTCCCTGTGATAAACCTGTCTCATGAGGAAGGGATTACAGCGAAAGATGAGGATCCCTGGGGTCCAGTCCCACTCCCTCATTGCCCAGCTACTTGACCTTGTTCGAATCACCCATGGAGCCACAGATCCTCCTGTGTAAAACTGGAGATCTGGGTGAGGATGCTCTCTGATAGTCCCCGATACTTTTGGTACCACATGAAGTTCTCTGATACTTTTGGTCACAGCAGGCAAACAGGCAACGTGAACTTTCGTGAAAGCAGAAGGGAGATCAAAGTTAGGGGAGCTCATTTGGCTGTCACCGCTCTCCATCATCAATTGCTAAGACTTGGATGTCTAGCACAGTTTGGATCAAAGACTCAAACTCGAAAATCCAGACTGTGGTGTCTTGCGTCAGGAGGTCTACCTGAGATGCAGAGGCTAAAGGAAATTTTGGGCTGGTGTTAAAAAATGGATATAAATCATTAGCAATAAGAGAAATGCAAATCAAAACTTCAAGGAGATTCCATCTCACTCCTGTTAGAGTGGCAAAAATGAAGAATACGAACAACGACACATGCTAGAAGGGCTGTGGGAAAAGAGGAACACTGTCACATTGCTGGTGGGACTGCAAACTGGTTCAGCCACTCTGGAAAGCAGTGTGGAGACTCCTCAAAAAATTAGGGCTGGAACCACCTTATGACCCAGCTAATAATACTTCTGGGTATTTTCCCAAAAGAGTTAGAATCAGCATATTATAGAGATACAGCTTCATCAATGTTTATAGCAGCTCAATTTACTATAGCTAGACTATGGAACCAACCCTGACTCCCCTCACTGAACCAGTGGATACAAAAACTTTGGTACATATATACAATGGAATACTATTCGGTCATTAGAGAAAATGACATTATGGCTTTTGAAGCCAAATGGATGGAGATGGAAAATATGCTAAGTAAAGTATCCCAATCTCAGAGACTCAAGGACCAAATCTTTTCTCTCATTTGTGGAAGCTAGAATACAATCGGAAACAGTATGTTAGATGGCTAAGCTAATAACCTCAACATGTATGAATTTTTACACAAATTGGGGAAACTTGCCTAGGATACCTGGAGACATAGGGATGGGGAGGGATTAAGAAGGATATCAAGGAGACTGGAGGGAGAGAGTATGGGGGAATCATCTCAGAAGGGGATCTCCCACCTCCATGAGAAGTCCATTTAACACAGGGGTTCTTTGGGGGGAAACAGAACCATGGGGAACCCAAGGGGGAAAACCATAGCATGGCATCAGCCTTGGCTAACTATGCAAATATACATTTGATCTTGATTTTTTGCTAATGATTACCCCTCAATTGTAAGTCCATATTCAACTAATAAAAAAAAAGATGGATGTAAAGTGGAGGTGGGAGGCACACAGGAGCGAAAAAGGTGTAATTGGGCCTAAAGAAGAGGCTCTGAATTTCATCAGGACCCACCAGGCCTCACTGAGAAAATAATATAATAATTACAGAAAAGAGGTTATAAATATGAGGCCCTAAAAGTCCTTCTTGAATTTACAGGGCTGGTGACCTAGGGGAAAGACATGGGGGTGCAAACTTATAAATGCAATTGTCGATTTCAAAGGAAAAGACTGAGTTTCAGAATGCCTTTGCTCCCTTGGTGGTAAAAATATGACCACATTTTTAGGCTAGCAACATCGCTAGCTTAGTCCAGTTAGTAAACACTCATGCTGTCCTGTTGGTCTGGGTTTCAAGTCTTTTCAAATACTTGGAAGAATTTGATCTTCTGTGTTTGGAAGTTGAATTTATTTGATTTACAAGATCAGCACTTAGCAAGATGTTCTTAGATCTGTATTTGAGTGTTTAAAATAAAAATTATGCCTTAGGCAATTAAAAATTTAAGATAATACAGATGCTTTAAAATTATTATCACTGAGTATATCAGAGGCAATTTGATTAGATATATAATGATGTTGTTTGAAAAAGAACTTGATCTGAAATATCAAACTCAAAACACATTTTTTTCAAAATTAAATAAAAAGAGATCTATAAATCAGGATTAAGAAATTTTAATTTAGGACAGACAACCTAAGTCATTTGTTGAGATGTATTGGGAAGGAGGGAGGGGGAGGGATAGATAAGGGTGGATAATTGGGGGGGCTCTTGGGGGGTAAATCTAATGTTCAGATTTTATATATATATTATATTTTTTCGTTAGAAGCATGTTTGATTGTTCAACAAATAAATTTAAAAAATAAAAGAGAACAGAAAAACTATGTAAAAATATTTAATTTTAAAATTATAACTTTAATCAACGAAATATTGATTAAAATGCACATATCAGATAGAATCCTGTCTTATGCACAAAATCCCCGCCTGCCTCAGGCCCTTCTAGCTCTCACTAACACAGGGGAAGCAAGCCTAAGAGCTAAATGAATCCTCTTGTGAGTAGGTAGGCCCAGGAACCTGATGCAAAGGTTTAGCCAATGCCTGCATTTGTGTGCCACCTAGTGTCCGAGGAGGATAATTACAACTCCAGAAGTGGAGCTGGGGCGTGAAACCCGTTCCAAAGACCAAAGAACTTTAGGTGTGCAACTTATAGTGTCTAAAGCTTTTGTAAACCCCTGCTATTTTATTAAATTTTGTTTTTTCTTAATTATATTTCCATAGCACATTATATTCATATTACTTTGTTTTAAAGAGAGAGGAGAGAGAGAGAGAGGAAATCAATTTTGTTTAGTTTTTCATGTGGCTTTCTCTGCTCTGAAACTTCATGTGTACATGGTGCTGGGGTTTGAATCCGAGTACTTGCGCATACTAGGCAAGCGCTTAACCACTGAGCCACGGCTCCAGCCCCTGTTTCATCTTACTGAGCATAGCTAGCTTTGGAGTTTGAGAAATTTCTGCAGGCATAGTTTGTGTTCTAGCAGAATATTCACCTCTGTAAAGGTATCTATCACAGTTGGTTCACATAAAAAATCTTTCATATGGACTGGAGCGGTGGCTCAGTGGTTAAGGCGCTTGCTTGACATGCACAAGGACCCGAGTTCAAACTCCAGCACCACATACACAACTAAGTGTTGGAGCAACGAAGGCCAAGTGAAAAACTAAATAAAGCTGTTTCTCTCTTTCTCTCTCTCTCACTGTCCCTCTCTCTTAAAAAAAAACTTTTATATACCGCCACCTTTCCTACCACCTGAAAGCAGTTTTCTACAGAATGGTTTCTTCCTAAAGATGGTTTTGCCAAGAGTGTTCAGTAAATGCATATAGAACTAAATATATGTGCAAAAATGTTAAATGCAATTTACAAATCAATTTGATAGTTTAATGTTTCTTTGATCTTAGGGTATTTGATCAACATTTTATTTGTCTATTTTATCTATCGCACTGCTGCATACTTTCTGACTAACATAAAAGATAATGGAATTTCTCCTTTTTGCATTGAGAATGATTAGATGAGAATTTTCAAGTACATGATTTGTTAATAATTTATTAATTATTCTATTAATTTCTACTGTATTCTATTTCTTAGGTCATCAAATATTATGTGCCATATGAGAAAATTTATCCAAGCACTATGTTTATGAAACATCATCTTCTGCAAACACTGTCATATTTTTAATAAATATGACACTTAAGAATCTTAATTTTATCTGGGCATAGTGGTGCACACCTGTAGTCCCAGCACTCAGGAGGCTGAGGTAGGAGGATTCCTCATGCCTGGGAGTCTGAGACCAGCCTGGGTAACATAGTGAGACTCCAGGTTGGAAAAAGAAAAAGGTAAAAAAGGAATCTCAATCTTTCAATTCATCCAATGAAATGATGATGCTTTTTAAAGGATAATTAACCCTGGATGAGCTGGTGTAGAAATAAAGAGACGACAGAATCCTTAATTTAATCCCAAGAGATCTGATAGCAAGTATGCCTTAGCAAGATTAAGGAATGTTACTAGTCTTTCTTTTTCTTTTCTTTTCTTTTATTTAGAGGGAGAGCGTGAGAGTGAATCAATTCTATTTAGTTTTTCATCTGGCCTTTATTTCTGTACACTATTTTTTTCAAATGTGGTGCTGGAGTTTGAACCTGGGTCCTCATGCATGCCAGGCAAATGCTCTGACTGCTGAGCCACCACTCCAGGCCCTTTACTTACTAGTCTTTTAAAACTACAAATAATCTCAACAAGATTCACAATGAACATAATGGCCTGTAAACTTTTCAAGTATTTGAAGTTCATGCAAATGTAAGTTGTAAAAACATTTATGGTGTTTATTTCCCAAATCATGCCCATCCTAACCTCTAGAATCTGTGAATGTGCTGTACTGCATGACAAAGAGAGAGCAAGATTGCAGATGGAATTAAGACTGCTAATCGTTTTACCTTGACTTCAGGAGCGTCCCCTAGCTTATCCAGGTGGTTCCCATGAGTGTCCTTACAAGTGGAAGAGAATCAGGGAACGCGAGATGGATATATGAGAAGGACCTGCCCGGACTCTGCCGGCTTTGAAGATGCAGGAAGACCAGGCATCAGGGAACGGGCACAGCATCTGAAAGCTGGAAAAGGCAGGAAAACTGATTCTTCCAAGACCCCTGAAAAAGAAACATAGCCTGACTACATATTGATTTTAGCCCATGAGACTGTGCCAAATTTGGATAATAAATCTGTGTTGGTTCATGCTACTAAATTTGTGCTGATTTGTTGTGACAGCAATAGGACACTAATACATACTGACCACCAAGGAACGATATAAACTTTCAATTCTATTTTGAGTATTACAATTAGGTTGTAATAGCCAAGTAAGGAATAAACAATCTAACCATTTGATAGCAATACCTGGAGGAAGTCATATTTTAGCTTATTTTCTATTGTTTTGATGAAAGTTAAGGGAGAGTTACAGGGTAAAGGCTGTGAGGACCAACGTGTTGAAACCATTATTTGACACAGAGAAACAGGTTTGCCCTCATTTCACGTGTTAACCAGTTGGGGCAATTTAATATGTATGCTGCATCACTTCTTTAAGAGAGAATTAATTAGTCTTATGCCCTCTAATTTATAAAACCTTCTGATAATATAGTTGATGGAGAATTAATCATCTGGCAATGGCATTATGAATCTATGAGCTGTTATTGATTTTACTGTAAGCTTAAGTATGTACTTTATATATACTCATGTCAAGTATAGGAAGAGTTTCTATCTTTTCTCCATTATCAATCATCCATAAAGTAGAATCTTCCTAGTGAGCTAAAATGAAAAGAAAGATACTAAGAACAGGAAGGCTTGAGAGAATTCATTCAGTTCAGTTATTTGAGAAGTGATTCTGACCTGAAATTATAGAAATCATCCAAAAATTAACCTTAACATTTGTTTTTCTTCTTTTAATTAATGAGCAAGTATCAAAGAGCAAATTATTACTTTTTTAAAGAGAGAGGGACAGTGAGAGAAAGAGAGAGAGAGAAAGAGAGAAACAATTTTTTATTTACTTTTTCATGTGGCCTTCATTGCTCCGAGACTTCATTGTGTACGTGGTGCTGGAGTTTGAACTCACATACTTGCATAGGCTGGGCAAGCACCATAACCACTGAGCTACCACTATAGCCCCAGCTACTGCTCCAGCCCCTCAAAGAGCAAATTATTAAAAAACCAATAATTTATATTCATTGTAGCTATGCATTGGATTTCCCACTGATGCACCCAGAGAATTACATAAATAAGGGCAATTAAACATAGAATGGTAACTATTCTCCTTTTGATACAGAATTTTAGTTCTTTTTAAATTTTACTTTAAAAGAACTTTAAATTATGATTGCTTTTTAATCTGGAAAATTTCCCACTGTCTACTGATCCAGAAAGGAAGAGATCATCGATTAGGTATTTTCAACCTTAAACTCGTATCATCTTCTTCTCCATTATGCTACCTTCAAAACTTACACAGCATTTGTTCCAAATAGGCTGACTTGACAGAGGGGATACTAACTGTCCTACCTGAGATTTATTTATTTTTATTCCAGATAAACTCACTAGAATATAAGTTCCATGAGAATGGGTACTTGCTTACTCATATTTTTCATGAGCTAGAACCTTGCTTGTCACATAGCAAGCAGTTGTTTGTTGAATAAATCAGTCCTATGACAATGTGTGATATACGTAAGAGTTGTTTTTAAAAGTGAAGTTCTAATCATTTGTTATTTATTTCCTGTTCACGTCTGAATACAATATATTACATATATACATATATATGGCAGAACATTCAATATTCAATTTTTAAAAGTATATAATTAAAAGAAAGTGAAAAAAGAAAAGAAAAAGAGAATCCCAGATTGGATATCTCAAATTAAAGCTAATGGAGCGTTACCTTTAACTCTTAACTTCTAGACAGCAAAACATAAAACATATGTTACAATTCTCAGTTTCTGTAACTCCAGTTCAACAAAATTTTCTGGAAGAATGCCTTTCTTTTGCCGTGATAGGAATCTAGGTCTGATTTATTGCATAAAATAGTAGATAGGGTACACTGGCTAAAATAACGGTCAGCTCCTTGATGGTAATTTTATAAGAGAGAAATGTAAAACAAAAGCATATAAAATACTATAAAAAAGAAGGTCACAAATTGTATTAGAAGGAAAGATGTTTCTAGTGAAAACTAAGATTGATCATTAGCTAGCTAAATTCAAGAATGGGTCATAGAGAAAAAGACAAGACTGATAGATGATGCTTGTTTTGTCTCTATGGAAGTTCCTCCTAGAGCTGCTGGAATGTACTCTAGCACCAGTTGGTAATTAGAAGGTGCTGTTGGTAATTAGAACTAACAGTCGCTCATGACTTCTATTTCCTCTTCATGCTTTTTCTTCTTCACCTTCCATCATTGTTTAGGAATTGAATACTAGTTGAATCTCTAGAAACCATCCAGGGAGTGCTTATCACAAAGGGTTTATGTCTCAACTCTAATTTTCTGATCATTTTTGTTCACCCTGAGTGCCCATGGTCTTAAGTTTCCTCTTTCTGCACAGAGACTCTTCCTGTTACTTCCCAATATGAGATGCTTTCCTAGGATAGTCTACAAATAGGATTAGTTTGCACACCTCAGTACTGCATGGTGGAGGAACAGTTTTCAGAGTTGTCCTTGTTCCCAGGCATTCAAAGGGGATGTTAGATTCCTTCACACTGCCCACCAGCTCATGAGTAGCAAAAGTTATAGAGATCTAACTATTTTTAAGGGCCAATAGCTAACTTGGCAGGAGGAAAAAGGATGGTAATGGGACCCGCCCATGTCCCTCTCTAAACTGCCCCATGTGTTGCCTTAAGTGAGGTCACTATAACTACCTATCTTTCCTCTATAACTTACTCATCTTTGGGGTCATTGGGTTCCTTCACTCCAGAAGAGTAACTCCAGGTGTGATCATTTTTAAAAAGTAGGATGTTTTGGTGCTGCTCAAATTGATATTTTATTTTTTAAAGAGAGAGGGTGAGAGAAAGAATCGATTTTGTTTGTTTTTTCATCTTGCCTTTCTTTCTCCATCACTTTAGTTGTGTATGTGGTGCTGGGGTCTGAACCTGGGTCCTTGTGCATGCCAGGCAAACCTTCCATGTGCTGAACCTACTCCAAACTTTAAATTGATACTTTAAAATATTTCATTCAATATACATGGTACATCTAACAAATGAGAAGAGCTGGTCTGGCCACTAGAAAATGCGAAGATTAGACAAAGTCCTTTGCATGCTGCAGTCTTGTGGAGACGACAAACATGTACCCAGATAAAAATGAACTTTTCCATAGCAGTGAATGCTACCAGGAGCGTAGTTGTTAGCCAGAACTAATGTTGCTGGAAAATACCAGAGGGCTGAGCATCTACACATATGGACTCAAGTGCTAATTACGATGTGTTGAGACTGTCTTCATCTCATAGTTTTGCTTTTTCTGCATGCATTGACCTTATTTTCAAGTAAGCCTTCTCTTTGTGGCAGCAAAATTATTGCTTAATGCTTCATTCTCTTAGCAACTATAGCAGGGAATGGGCTAATCCCAGCAAGGAACTTCAGGAAAAGTCCCTGAATTAGTTCTTTTGGCACTGATAGAGGCACATATCCTCATCCTAACCCAATCACTGTGTCCAGGAGAATATGAGACTCTCATTGGACAGCCTGGTTCATAGCACCCTAGCATCAGGGGTAGAGTCAGCTCCATGTAATGCTACATGGATATAGAGGAAGTTCACTGGAATAAGTGAGCAGGTTACTGTTATTTATCTTCCTATGAGAAGATGGGGTATTCCTACCCCACCCACCATTGCACAGTCAGTGGAAATTACCACAGAGAAGAAAGTAACTTCAAGAAGCCCCCAGCTGGAGACCTGAGGCACTGCAGGAATTCCAGGATTGGGCTTAGTGCGAAAGCTCTTGGGGAGAATTAGCATGTATCCTCTGAACTACAGGTGAGCAAAGGGGGGTGCCCACCTCTTGCCTGGAGAAGCCTGAAGGCAGGAGGCTGATGGATTCTCTGATGACAGCGTGTCTCAGCGGGAATCAACAGATGTTCAAATTGCACCTCAACCACTTGTCAAGGCAAGGAGATCATCTTTTTCCATGCCTCAGTGGAAGCTTTGGAAGATAAATAAGATGCCACTAAAAGGAACAGAACTATGGGCAGAAATAGGAGAGAAAGGTCGAGGGTGTTCTGCTAGGGTGTGGAGCTCTGCGGAGTGGGTATCACCTCAGTCAGGATCCTCAGAGAGCAGTGCCGCTGGAACTCTGCATGAGGCCTCGAGGCATTTTAGAAACTTGCAGAAACCCCACTCCAGAAGGCACCCTTCAGGCTCATAAGACACAGAGGGTAGCATCACAGGAAGTACACTACCTCCATTTCTCTGGAGACGCAGCATCCACTTCCTCTTCTACTCAGAGGACACTGAAGTTACAAAATTAAGAACAGAGAAATGAAAGACATAAGATGAATAATGAAAAAAAAAAACCACACTCCACACCACCGTTTAGCTGCATAGATTCTGCACAAAGGTACCTGATCAAGGGGCTCAAGCAGTACCAGAAATCCAGCCAACCCCATTCTTGAGTCACCTGACAGGGGGCATATCCTCCTCCCCACCACACATTCTCCAGGCATGAGTCAGAGCTGGGAGATGAACTTTGAATTGAAGAGATTAGAGTTTTTATTTATGTTTGACTAGGCATTTGTTATGCTTTGGTTCCACAAAGTTTCATGTGTTTAGGCTTCTAGGAAATGATTGGATCATGAGATCTCTTCCTCATCAGCAGATTGTTCCGTTGACAGCTCAGTGGGAGGGGGACTTAGTTGGAGGAAGTAGGTTACTGGGGGCATGCCCTGGAAGGGTTCATCTTCTCCCCAGTCCTTCCCTCCCATACACCCTCTATCCCCCCATCCTCCCCTCCTCCTCCTCCCACCTCCTCCCCATCCTCCTCCTCCTCCCCATCATCCTATTCCTCCTCCCCATCCTCCTCCCCCCTCCTCCTCCCCATCCTCCTC